>CM021102.1:825830940-825921382 GCA_007115665.2 Sequoiadendron giganteum
CAACTTAGCACCCCAACGAAACGTGTTTCCTTCATCATGGGTTCGTAAAGAAAGGACTTGAAAATCCTTCTCTGAAGTGGGAACGGTCTTAGTCTTCCCCTCACTTGAGTACATCTCCTTCCTTTCGAACTCCTTGATGAAGTGAACATCTTTGAAAAGGATTCCTTGATGAAGAATCAATAAAAGGAAGACATTAAGCTTTTAAACAACGTGTCCCTTGAGTGGACCCCGCCTCTTCACGTCGGGTTCCCAAGGGACCCCTTCGAAAGTTTTCAACGAATTTCTATGGCATCTAGCTTGGGGGAAGACCAACTAGACTGGCTTCACATCTTGATGGTTAGTCCGGGGGTAACCCGACTAGACCGTCTTTGCATCTTCACATCTAGCTTGGGGGAAGCCTGACTAGACCTTACCTTTCAAACAGGGCATCCCTTGAGTGGACCCTCCTTCCTTTTGAAGGGTTCCCAAGGGACCCCTTTGAAAGCTTTACAACTTAGCGATGGTTTGCGTGATTATCTTCACTGGCCTGCATGGCCGCTTCTTGATGTGTTCTATTTGCGGGTAAACATGTTGCTATCTCTAGCTCTACAGAGTATCCTTCACTTAGTTTCCTCCATGTGATATTTCTTGGGGGATACCTTCCTTACAAGTCTGTGGGTCTGGAAGGTGCTTCACTTGGTCTCCCTCATGTGAGAGTTCTTGGGGGATACCTTCCTTATAGGTCTATGGTTCTGTAAGGTGCCTTTCCTGGTCTCCTTCATGTGAGAGTTCTTGAAGGATACCACCCTTGCAGGATCGTGGGCCTGTAAGGTACTTTTGTGCTTCAACTTCATAGTTCTATGGAGCTATGAATCCCTTTCCTGCACTTTCAAGTTTTCCAAACCATGCTCTGCTTCCTCGTCAGTTTAGGTATACATCTCGTACTTTGTTAATTCTTTACTACTCTACTTTACTGAAGCACTTATCAATACTCATGCTCGCTAAAGTGGGGGAAAAATGTATCAACATGAATTTGTACCCATAGCACAAATTACCTTTTGACCCTTAACACTTTAGAAGATCAAAAGCAGAGGTTTAATTCCACTTAAGCCTACTTCCTACATTCCACTTGGCACTTGGTTTGTGTGTCGGTGGGGGCGTTTCTATCGGGGATGCCCACACACCGTGCTTATGTCCCTGGCAGATTCCTGTGGCTGGAGACTGCTGAGGTGTTATATTTTCGATTGGGAGTCAAAGCGTAACATCCCTCTTCGGTTGGCCAAATCGAATATGGCCGTTTTCCACCCATCTCTTCATAATATTCACTCTTCCATCCTTATCTTTTTTGAAGCAGGAGTTTGAGAGAAGTTGTGCAAGATCATTTGAGCATTTTATCCACCATTTTGCATTCATTACCTAGCTTTGTAGCAACACCATTCACTCCATTGTAGAAATCCACTACTCTATCACTCCAATAGGGCGAGCATAGGACAAAAACCATGGAAATAGAGGCTTGAGTCCCTCTTGTTCACTCCTCCATGAGCCTTGAGTGCTTTGGACAAAGATAATAAGCTCCTACAATCTATCCTTTTTCTTTTGATTGAGTAAGAACGTACTGCTTGTTGTGTTTTGTGTTTACGTAGCTCTTAGTTTCTTTCATTTATCATATATTTCCACTATCCCAAACTTGGCTGTCTGTGGAGGTGGAAACACCAAGATGAGGCTCTGACTAAGGTAGGCCCCTATACAGCCCCAAAAATTTCTCCTCTTTATTGTGTGCAGGTGGAAAGAACTTGGAGTGAGCTGGTGAGGAGAGCATTCTACGAGATCATCTTTGTCACCTTAGTGGTAAAACATTTCCTTTATCATATTTGTATTTGCATTTCTCTTTACTTAATCTCATTTTATCACTTTAAACATCTCTAGACTAGGCTGGTAGTCTTTCCTTATGAGTGTGATTTATGTATTTTTGGTTCTCTCGTCGTATGGATGCCAACGCACTTGTGAGATGCCAGCATGCCATGCTGTCATCTTGGATCTGTGCTTCTGTCCTCAAACAAAGATCTACTTGAGACACAAATCTAACTCTAAAGGATGACTCATCTAGTCTCCTTCCAACATTCGGGATTGTAGAGTGATCGAAGGATGCATAATCCTCATCATTCTCATCCTCGTCATCCTAACTATCCTTTGAACTAAGGTGGGTTAGGGTAGCCTTTCCGCTCTTGACCTTTCATGACCTAGGACCTTGTAGTGGGTGGTCCCCCTTTCTCACAAAAAATAAATCTAAATTAAGTTAACACTAACTTCTAAACCAAATCTAAAATAAAATTAAAATCTAAATTCCATGGGTAAGACCTTCACAAATCCTCTTTTCCAAAACATAAACCAAGGTCCTATATCATAAGGTCCCACACCTTTGCTTCAAAATACAAATCAAGGTCCCACACCTTTGCTTCAAAATAAAAATCAAGGTCCCACACCTACACTTCAAAACATGAATCAAGGTCCCACATTCCAATTTCAAAGCACACCCTCATCAAATCAAAATCAACCAAATAAATCTAGGAGAATTCACATTGTCCCACTCTAAAAGTAGTAATCAACCCAAAATTGTAATGAGAGATAAAGGGAAATGAACCCACATAGGCATAACTAAATAAAGAACAGTTCACCCTTCACAACTTGGTGAAACCATTTCCAAACTTAGAAGATCTTAAAGATAAAGAAGAATTATGATCTATATAATATAGAATTAGTACCCAATTTGATCACTACAAAATTTTCAACCATGGGCTTATCATGCGGGAATTTGGTAAGAAATCTTATTTAAGATCTTTGTGCAATGTATTTCCTAGTGCTCCCTTATTCTTACATATCTCAATTCAGTTTAATTCAAAGAGTTCCATCAAATGCTTTATCTAAAAGAAAAAAAAATGTTTTCAATTGGTATTCCATGAGATTTTTCATAAAAAAGATTCTAGTATATTTAATCTTTTGATTGGAACAACTGAATTAAGCAACAGATACATAATATTCACAACACTTACAAAAAATAATATTCATAGTAGATCATAAGGGATCAAGCATCATACTTCTCAATTGTCATGTGGATTTTTCTCTTTTCAATTGTTTTGTATGACATCATAAGGGATCGAGCTGATTGAACGTAGCTCAAAGTGATTCGGTTCTATATTAAAATTATAACACAAGGTTATCTTTTTGACAAATCCTTACATATCAGGCTCATAGGCCCTAGTGTTTTAACTATGCATTCATACCATGTGTAACAAATCTATTGGTTCATTAACTAAAAAATACTCTATTTTTTATATATAATTAATAAAATATATTGAAATACTTATTAATTTTAAGTAAAAGGTTCAACCATTTATAATGTACCAAAATTTTCACATTCATTCAGCATCCATATGTTCTTTGTAATTTTGGGTTGACCTTTCGTGACCTAGGACCTTGTAGTGGGTGGTCCCCCTTTCTCACAAAAAATAAATCTAAATTAAGTTAACACTAACTTCTAAACCAAATCTAAAATAAAATTAAAATCTAAATTAAAAAATTAAATCTAAACTTACTCTAACATTAAATCTAAATCAAAATTATAAAAAAAATCTAATTCTAAATCTAAATCTAAATTAACAAAATTAAAAACTAAATTTTACTCTAGATTTAAATTAACAAAATTTAAAAATAAATTGAATTCAAGCACAAATTAAAATCATAATGGTCAGAATTCCGCAGATGAAAGTCTCTAGTAAGAATTCCAAAAAAAATGCATTTCTCAATGTATAAATGCCTATCAAAGTAGATTTTTGTTAGATATTATGATTTTTGTCAGAGATTAGACTGAGACTGCCAATTCGAGTGGTTGGAGGATTCAATATTGAGTATGATATTTGCGTACAGTAGCTAAAAGCTCCAAGTATTGACTATGAAAAATCTATTGCAGTTACTGATTATTAATCTCCTATCTATAAAGATTATTTGACTACCAAAAATTAATTCACAGCAAATACTGAAAAAATAATACAACTGCAACTTCACAAATAAAACTCACAGGAATAGAGAAGAAAAACATGCAAACTAATAAACACAATATTTTTGGACAAATTGTCCCTGGAAAAACCCCAGAGGGAAAACCAGTACTGTAGATGAGGAATTATATTAATCTTTAGCAAATCAAGAGATACAAAAGAAACTGCTTGCCTCTCACTGACAAAGCTCCGACAATATTCTTCACCGGAAATTCTTCTCTCAATTTCTCCTGCTGAAATTCCACTGCTGCTGCCTCCAACGCTATCACTGCATCCTTGCTATCACTGCAAGACTATTTGCTATCATTGCAAATATTTCTCCAACTTGTGTCTATCAGTCTGTGTTCTCCAAATGCCCAATGACCCCCTTTTAAACTATTCTCATTGGAAAACCAATGGCCAAGATTTAATCTCAATCAATGGCTAAGTTAATTAGACTCTAACAAACCCTAACTAACTGGTTTCTAGAAGTCTCTAGAGGAATCAATTATTTAATTAAATAATTAAATATCTAGACCTAACTAACTTCTATCTAGAAGTCTCAAGAATTAAATACTAATTCTTGGAATTGGAGAAACAACTGTCCGAGCTACAATATTAAATTAACATTGACAATGGGAATTTCATAATCAATAAAAGTTGAGGTGCATTGGTTCACATATTTGCATATTTGAAGCAGATTTTCTTGCTTTACAAGGGTGGGATTTGATCCAAGGACATGTTAGAAGATTTGACGGTGTTTTTGAGAATAAGGTTCGTAAAAATTAAGATATATATGCAACATGATAGCAAGTAAAGACGGTTGCACAAAATGGAGAGCAGTAACATTCAATGCAAATAAACTCTAGTCAACGAAGTAAGAATGATCCAGATCTTGTGTGAATAAGCTGCCTCTGGGGAATGATGCAAGGGAAGGATAGCACGACATGAAGTTTGGGACACAACATGAGGTTGTTTTCTTGGGTAGAAAGTTGTTACCTGAAATACTCCAATATTGGGTTGAAGCCTCCGCTATTCATAATTATTTGTTGGGTGCATATGTATGCACTGTGCTAAAAACCCAAACCTTTATGCTTTGATGGAAACCCATACTGGCGTGGCAGGGAGGAAGCAAGAAGTGATTAATTTTGAATGGTATTATGAAGGGGCTTGCATATTGGAATTGTTGTCTGCTTAATGGACGATATGCGCAAAATTACTTGTAGGGGAAGTTAAGTGCCTCATGTAAAGGTTCACATTTAATTCTTATTCAATACACATGAGAAATTTTGCATGCAAAAACTAGAGTAATTTTCCCACAGAGAACACATGAAATCAGAAACAAATTGAGCAGACACAAGAACAATCTCTGCTAAAAGAATATTTGAAAGCCATGAGAAAGAAGACTATTCTTAAAGAAGATTAATCTAGAACTTTTAAAAGAAAATATGAGAGAACTAATTCACGTCGAGTTCATCATTATGTGCATGCTGAAAACTGAAAAACTAAATGATTTAATCTATAAACCCAAAATCAAGATTTCAACATAACATCAATGAAGCCTTTCTTAAATGAAAACACATGCAAAATGAAACTGAAAAACCCAAAACACATGCATTCAAAAGAAAATCAGCTCCATTTTTTTCTTTATTCACCATGATCCGATTTATGCATTTGATGCTCTTAGATTTTCATGAGCACAAGGACAACAAGAAGTTGTGATGAACAAAAGAGAGGATTGAAAAAAAAATGAATATATGATCAAAACGAATATATGTTTTTTGGTGAGAAGGGAGAGGGTTTATATAGATGAATTTATGGGGTGAATTCAAGTTATGTGGGAGATGTGGGATAAAATACTCAAGTGGAGATTATCATAATTATCCCATATTGCTTAATGAAATGAAATTGATGGGAATGAGAGATAAATGGGTGACTTTATGATATAATGTGGATTTGGAATTATATTAAAAGTGGATTTTTGAATTAATGGATGAATGATTTAATGAATTAAATGGATTAAATGATTTGTGAGTTTAGGCAAAAGATGAAATGTTTTTCTGTATTTAAATGATTTAATAAAATATGTAAATAGATAAAGATTAAAGTGATATGAATGCAAATGATATTTTAATGATTATGCAAATATAATAAAATGAAATGTTTTATTGATAAATAATTGATAATTGATTATGCAAATGGATAATGGTTATGAATGAATAAATTCTTATAATATGTATAAATGCTTATAAATGCATTGATGAATGAATAGAAGAAAGTATTTAAATGAATTAATTAAATAGATAATAATATCCATTTAATTAATAGACAAAAAATAGGATGATTGTGAGGAATTTTTTTGAGTGTTTACAACAGCTAATACCTCACCATCTTCTAATGGTGTTTGAACTTCTATTGTGTTTGCCTCAGATGCTTATGAACTAGATTTTTCTTTGCTTGCTTTTGGCAGCCTACAATCCCTTTTTACATGTCCATTTTTCCATATTTCCAATATTTTACTCTCTTTCACCCCTTGGATTTGGACTTGGCTTGTCCATGCTTAGTATTTCCTCTTTCTTGAGTTCCACCTCTTGCAATTAGGGCTTCATTAGAAAAAAATCCTTGAGAATTATTTTCCACCTTGAATCTTCAAAAATTATAGAAACCACATCTTCAAAGGCCAATTTCCCACTCGGTGCAAAGTTACTAAGAGCTATAACCAGTTGATCCCAAGTTTTAGGAAATGAGCACAATAAAATTTCTAACTTATTCTCTCCTTCAATTTTCACCCCCACTGAAGCCAACTTTCTTGTCATTGTGTTGAAATTGTTCAGATGAATTATCACACATTCTCAAATTATATAACTGCATATGTAACATAATTTTATTTACTAATGACTTTGTCTCATACAACTTTTCAGGCTTAGTCCACAAGTCATGTGTAGTTTTCTCCTCTATGACATTGAATAGTACTGAATCTAGTAGAGATAATTGGATCGTTGCTTTGGCCATGATATCATTTTTATTCCGATCTTCCTTAGTCATGGCTACAGTTTTGATGCTATCCCTTCGATAGCTAGGGAACATCCATCATTCACCAATAAAGCTTGAATCTTTAGCTTCCATAAAAAAAAATTAAAACCATGAAAATTTTTCATCTCAAATTTGGTAATTGTGCTTCCTGTCATTGTTTACTTCTCAAAAAAATAACTTATGCACAATTTTTTTTTCTTTGATACCAACTAAAAGAAAATATACAGTGCAAAATAATAGAGAAAAATATAATAAGCACAAATTTAACACAATATTTATGTGGGAAACTTGGTAAAATTATATCAAGAAAAAACCATAGGCAAAGATCTTTTGTATTTTATTTCTCAGGAAATTCAAAATTACAACAACCTTCAAAAGTTATAGAAAACATGAATTCAACAGAGTATAAGAAATCTAAGTTGCAAAGTCCTTGTTGAACAAAAATTTTCAAAAATAGAAAGTATGACTCATACAACTACATTTCAAACATTTATCAAAACTACAAAAAATAGAGAGTCCTAATTTTTTTTTTGAATTTTCCAAAAACACTTTTGGTATCTAGGTTGCTACGATAGCCCCCTAGGACCCCCCCCATCATTTCAACCTTCAATTGTATAGTAGGCCTTCGACTGTGTCAAGCATTAACTTGAAGCACTAGCTGGATATCAATGTCGACTATCTGCCATTGCTGGAATAAAAATAAAATTGACTTCATATTCGAATAGATTACTCCTATCCCAAGCAATATTTTCCATTTAATGTCCATCCTTCACTTTTTTTGGCTACTTTGAAGTTATTTGATGGAAAACCCCACCTCACTTCTAGAAGATCCTTTTTACTTTATTACCTAAATCATTGTAGTGGTAACCTTATTCAACCTCTAGCTTTATTTTCAATAGACCATGGGTGGAGAATGTGTGAGAATGGAACCAAGCTCCTGTGAATAATTTTGAAAGGATTCCCTTCTCTAGCATATTTGTGTGGAAGGTGAGTTTGCATCGCTTATGGAGTGTTTGAGCGAGCATGACAAAAATAACTCAACCCACTTTTCCAACACATGGAAAAAAGAAGAAGTTATGGGATGGATATCCTTTGAAGTTAACTAAGAGGTTATAGCACAAGCCATGGTATTGTCATGTAATGGAAAAATTTGAAGAAGCATATGAAGGTGAAAGACATGGATAATATGCACTTATTTTTTAAAGAAGGTGAAACCCTTGTTAAGCTACATGTAGACTAAGACTGTGACAAAATCCCCAACTCGTGGGATAAGGTATGCCTTATTATAATAAAATATATCACTCTTGAAGGTAACTATAAATTCTACTACTTCTATCACTTACCTCTTCTAAACCATTTTAGGAACATGGTGTTGATTAGTTCTCCCTTCTATCTATTGTCCTCTCTTGAGAATTTTGTGAAAGAGGCCATTGATATGTCTATAAAAAACCTGGAAAAAAAAATCATTCCAATTCACCAAGAGATAATCCTCAAATTATATCATTTCCATCTTGCTCTATATCCCCCCATGCCAATTAGGGATTTCTTGGTTGAAGAACCCTCTACTGTTCCTTCTCCTTTCAGAATCTCCCCGATCCCTAGTAATGAGGAATTAGTAAAATCTCGTACAAAAGGAAAGTCAACTTTGCCTGCTAAACATGCTACTCCTAATCCAAATTCAAATCCACCAATTAAGCAACCCAAACCTTCTAAAACCCAAAAATCCCTAAGCCAAAAATCCGCTGCTGGTGGGCTGTGTGAGCTTAAACACACCACCCAAAAGGCTTGGAAAAATACCTAATACAATTGTGAAAGATTCACCTAGAAAAAATAAAAAATATAACCATTGTAAACTTCTATGTAGAAGAAGCCATTTTTGATGAGGATATTGAAGATAACAATAAAAATATGAACAAAGAAGAGAGTAAAAGAGAACCTGACCTGACTAATAATGATGAATACACTAACCCTAGTTTATAGAGATCCCATAGGTTGGCTGGTAAATAGGCCCTTGACATATATATGGATGGAATTTTCAGTGATGAATCTAAATAGGTTAAGGAGGAAGATGATAGTAGCAATGATGATGATGATGTGGAGGAAGCTGAGGAGGACGGCTATGGTCTAAAACTATTTCCTAAATTAAATGTAATGCTTCAAGAATTAGAGGAATATATCCCCACTAGAGAGCACAATGATGATAAGTACCCCAATTTCTAGAAGACTTCCTACGACTTCATGGCTTTATTGACTAGGGTTGAAAATTTGGAGAGGAAACTTAATGGCCTCTCCTATTTCACCCTAAAATTCATACATCACTTTGATCATGCAACTTTGAGTTATTTCCTACAAGAAGAGATAAAAAAACACGAGAAGAAAATGAATCCCAGTTCTAGCCATCAGAAACAAGATATCTTTAAGTTCCCCAAGGAGGATTGGGAAAATCTTCCCAAGTATGGTGTTGTTCTTGTTGTTAGTTCTTATTTCTAAAATTTACTCTGCTGTGACTTTGTTATAAGTTTGATGTCACTGGTATGTTTATTTCTTGTGAACCTAGTTTCCTTTTTCTTTAAACTCTCTTCTCTTGGGGCCTTTTGTGTTTGGGTAGAGTACCTTGTAAATGCTTCTTATTTTATCAAAAAAATAAATCATGCACAACAAAGCAAAATTAAACTAGGATAATGCCCCTAGTGAAGCTAAAAAACAATTGATTGATTGATGATGGTGAGAATAAAAAAGTTAACAATAAGAATAATGTGTACCCCAAGTATTGTGTTGTTAAGAATAAGAACAACACATAGATTCATTGGATTTTAATGGATCAATTAATTTAAACCAATTTGGATCAAAATGATAGATTTATTTTAGGATGATGGTATAGATTGTAATATTGGATTACATGGATTATGATTAGTTGTATTTGGATGGATTGAATTGGGATGATAAATGAATTGGATTAGAAGGATATATGGAGGATAAATAGATTAGGTAAGATAAATAGATGATAAATAGATGAGATATGATAGGATTTGATGGAAGATATAAAAATATTGATTGGATTAGGATAAGATTGGAGGAGGATAGAGGAATGGATATGAACTAATGACAAGGGAAACCCAAGGCATGATATAAAAGGAATAAAGGATATGATGATATCTTGGATATAATATGGGGGGATTAAGTGGATGGATGAAATGTAAAATGAGATAAGAGGATAGGAGGAGGTATATTAAAGAGCTATGTTGCAAAGGAAACATATGATCCACACTAGCGATAGTGGAGTGGAGGATGGAAGATGATAAAATATGCATGAGATGGAAGGATATCATATAAGAGGCATTGATGGAGTTGATAGTAAGGCTTGCATTGTCCAAAGAATGCATGAATATTTTTTCCCTAGCTCTCTATCAAGATCAAGGCTTAAAAGAGAGGATGAAGTTGATAGGATGGGGAGATGGAGATAGAATAAGGGATATGAGATGGTGGATATTGCAGTATGGGATAAGATGTAGTAGTTATTAAGATCAAAGATGTGAAGGGTGGATGGGTTTGGATAGGATGAGAGGAAGGAGATAGGATGGGGGATAGTGGTTGAAGGATTTCAGAGGATGTGGATAAGATGTGGTAGGTATGATACATGATTTTTGTGAAGATCCTTAGCTTTGTCAAGATAAAAGGAGGGAAAGGGAGGATGAACTTAAATAGGATGATGGATAGGGCAGTGGAAGGTGTAGATAGGATATAATATAGATGAAACTTTCCCTCAAGTTTAGATCATAAGTGGTTAGGGTATTACATATGGCACTTGTTTACAAAGTTCTAATCATGATACACACCCAAGGCACCACAAGAAGTGGTTTTCACCATTGGATGAATGATCTCTCTTTAATTTTTTTAATTTTTTTTTCTTTTCTTTTTTGGATATATGGAATAGTATGGATGAAGATGATGATAAGAATGTGAGTAGTGAATTTAGAAGATAGTGGGTGAGTGATGGGAAGATGGAGGAAGGAATCAAGCATATAGTGCCATTTATCCCTTGAAGATATTATATAATGGACCCTGAAAAGTGGGAGGTATATTCATAGAAGTTGGTTTTTTTAGACCAACAACATAATATTGGATTGAGGATTAATAGAAGAAAATATTAGCATAAGGATATGACGAGGATAGATTCCCAAAATGAGAGAAAATGCCTCAATTTATAAATATTTTTGATGGTAAAATCAATGGAAAAGATGCATTGCTAAATGGAGGGTCAAGATTGAATGTAATGATGAATTATTAGCCTTGTGAAAAGTTTCATAAAAGGAAAGGAGGTGTAAGAGAAAGATGTGCTCACACATGCGTGAGAACACATTGGAAATAACATGAAAGAAACATGTTTATGACATGTGTAAGAGGTAGGGTAGCTTTGGAAAGTGACATGTCTATGACATGTGTAAGAGGTAGGATGGCATCACATGTGAATATCCCTTAGAGATGTAAATATATGGTTATATATTTTTATTACATTCATAATAATCCTAAATAGATAACTATTAAAATTATAAATAAATAATACTAGTGTAGACATGGAAAATGTACAAGTTCATTTTGGCACACCTGATCCCAACTACTAACAACGTTTCCTCTTAGATCAAATTCTCAGAATTTCATCACTTTCTATCCTTTAATTCAATAAATCACTATTTATTGGATTAAGCCTATCACCTCCTTTGATTAAATTAATCAGTTTAATTTAATTAACCCTACATTGCTATTTAATTAAATAAATCATTTTATTTGATTAAAATCTCTAAAGTCTTCTCATTAAATTAAATAAATTAAACCTTATTTGATTTAATCTAACACATTCCTTCTTTATTAAATAAATCAAATCATTTATTTAATGAATCATTTCCTCTCAATTTTGGACTTAAATCAATTCATAAATCTAAGTCTAAATTGTCACATCACCTAATTCTTCATTAAGTTAATCAAATCCTTGATTAAGTTAATCCTTCTCACTAAAATTCTCTAGAGAATGCAACTTGCACAATAAATCAATTACTTTGATTTATTAATTCTCCTATTTTCCCTCATAAAGCATCAAAAAGGGAATATTCCTCTTTTGAATTCAAAAAGTCCAAGTGGGCTTGGTCTTTCCAACAAGGCATTAAAGGCCTCTTACATGTCTTTGACCTTGAGCGAAGTGACATTAACTCCATTTCTTTTCCCTCTTCAACATGTCATTTCTCAAGTTTGAAATGCCACCTAATTGCATTTATTGGCAAATTGGCCAAAACTTGCTCATTCCTCATCCAATCACATTTGGACAAGTGGCACAATGCCATTGAACTATCTTTTGTCCCACATTGCTTATTTCCACTATCTCTTCCAAGATTTGAATATATAAATTGGAGAATCTTCTCCTCAATCTTCATCCACAACTCATATGCAAAGTTAATCTCTTCAAGTGAGAACTGATTTTGCTATCTTCATCCACCATTCCTATCATTTTCACATTTGCACCAAGGTTATGCTCAAATCTCTTTGAAGATTTTACCATTTCTTCATCAATCCACATTTGAAAGCATCTACACTATAGGCAACTTGAGCTCATAGCATCTCATTGTCTATCTCACTAAGCTTATCAAGGGTTGGGAAAGGGCTCTTTCACATATTCAAAGAGCACCAATCCACCATGGAATAGATTTGCATTTTAAAGATGTCGCAACACAAATCAAACTGCTCTCGCAACACGTGTTGGACTTGCAAGCAGGAAAAACCACAAGGACAACAAGGAACTTGTGCCCTTATCTATTCGATAGAAGTCTCACCATGGTACCGTTCCCAAAGGGATTCAAGATCCCCAAATTTGATAAATACAATGGAATGGGCAACCCTGAAAACCACGTCAGGGAATTTCAGGTGCACTGCATGGAAGTCGCATATGATGACACGTATCTAATGCGGCTCTTCCCCCGAAGCCTGACTAGTCCAGCTATGGAATGGTTTTCTCGCCTACCCACGGGCATTAAAACATTTGAGGAAATTGTGGAGGATTTCCTTAAAAATTACGCTTTTAATATGGGTGCAGATGTTAGTTTAGAAGAATTATCTGCACTCAAACAAGAAAAAGGAGAGTTATTCGCATCCTTCTTGCAAAGATGGCGATCCAAGGCCAATCAGAGCAAGTGGACTATGCTAGAAGAACAACAAGTCTGCACCATCATAGCCAACCTTGATAAAAACTTGGTGTTTTACTTGAAAATGCAGTGCATCACATCATACGACCAACTAATTCCAAAGGTGCTCAACATTGAAAGAGCCCTTACGGCGCGAGAAGGCGCACCAACATTCACTCCACCATAGTATAACCGCCCATCTAACAACTACAATGCTAAACCTCGAACATGGTCGAGGAACAAAAATATCATGAACGATGGCATGGTTGACGCTAAGGTAGTCATCAGTGCTCCTAAGCAAAATACCCAAAACCATCATCAACCGCAAAATCATAATCACAATAATGTGTAGACTAATGTGGTAGTGGCACAACCACCTTCCACTAGTCAAGTCAACAATGTGGGTAATCAAGGAGGACCACCTCCCCGCAACAAGTTTCCCCCCAAGAGGAAGTTCACAGCCCTTGGCGAATCGATTGAGTCTGTCATGGAGAAACTGGTCAAGGAGAACCTAATTAAGATCTCTAACTTCGAATAATACAAGAAGCCCATGACCAAACCGTCGTGGTACAACGAGAATCTCCTATGTGACTTTCACAAAGTCAAAGGACACACCACCGCCAACTGCATGAGACTCAAGAATATCATCTAAGACCTCATTGAGGATAAGGTCATTAACATCAAGTAGCCAGCCGAAAACCAAGACCTGAAAATCTACATGAATCCGATGCCGAATCATAACCAAGGGAACAATCAGGGAAATAACCAAGGGAATAATAAAGGTAAGCAAAAGTATGCTAGTGCTAATCTAGAATACGAGGAGATAGTCGGATGTGTCGACGAGATGGTCACTGTCATAAATATCAAGGGAGCCAATAATGACTGTGGAGTCACCACACGAGGCAGAAAGGTTACCATTGCTGGGGCACCTGCTAAGACCCCCATTACCAACATAAAGGCCATCCCCTATGATTACAATGTAATTGACGAGCTGAAAAGAACACCCGCACAAATCTCCATCATGGAATTACTAAAAATCTCTGCCGCCCATAGACAGATCCTGGATGAAGCACTAGCTGCATCTACCGTTGTTGCCACTTTTGACCTAGAGCAATTTCAGGCTATGGTGGGTAACATAGTTACCCCAAATCTCATCACATTTTCAGACCAAAATTTCCCCCCACAGCCATCTCATAACCGTGCACTCCACCTCCAAGTCCTAATCCATAAAAAGAAAGTCAAATGAGTCCTGGTAGATGGTGGTGCAGGTCTTAATATTTGTTCAGTGAAACTCATAAAAAAATTGGGATTCATCGAGGATTCCATCAATAAGAAAAAAAGCATCATGATAAGAGCATATGATGACCAGGAAAGAGTGTCTCAGGGCACTATCAAGATCCCTATCCAAGTGGGGCCAGCAACCATGGAAACAACCTACCAAGTTCTTGACCTTGATCTACCATACAACATCCTCCTGGGATGCCCATGGATACATGGAATGAAGGCAGTAGCCTCAACCTATCACCAGTGCATTAAGTTCTCATATCAAAATGAGGAGGTTACTATACATGGGGATCCCGAACCTTTCGCCTATTGCAAAAACTTGGAGGCCAAGTTTTACAAGATCCCTCAAGTACCTAAAAATGATGAAGGACCATCCACTTCATACATAGACCCAGCTAATCTCGCCTCCACTTCTGCGACAGAGACACTCGCCATCCTTGACATATCTGAGATCAAAAACATGATACAAGACAATGGATGCAGTGATTATAGAATGAAGAGAAATTCTTTTGTTGTAGGAGAGTTACCACAATCTCCTAGGTCACATGGACAACCACAATTGATTCAAACACCTGTTCGCACTAGAATAGAACCTGCTGGATTCCACCATTGGGGGGATCTCAGTCAGGAGAATGTGGATGAGGAGGACATCACAAACACTCTATACCAAGATGAAAGACCCACTACCACCCTACCCATGTTGGAAACAAACAGAGGGTTACAAATGATGTTCGACATGGGCTATAACAGGAATGAAAGCCTAGGAAGAAACAGTGATGGACGGTTGGAGCCCATCATGGTGGAAAGAAGGATGCGAAACATTGGCCTCGGCTATACTCCTTCGAGTATAATTGTACGTGGCAGAGGTATGCCCAGAAGAGTAGTCCGGTCCTCTCCTTAGGTAACAACAACAATCCCTAGACCACCCGTTTGCTTAGGGATCCCACTCGACAATTACACCTTTGACGTTACCGATGTGTGTGCTAGTAGTGACAATGAGGATACCATAGCAAGTCTCCCTAGGCTTTTTGAGGAGTCCACCTTGTTAATGGTTAGTGCCTCACCCGCTGACCAATCCAATGAACCCACCAAATCCACTTAGTGTACCCCCAACTCATTGATCACGACCAACAGGGACCGCCAATTCTAGACTCGTTCGAAAACGATGAGGCTCTCTCAGAATTCATGGGACTAAGGGATACAATCCCATGTGGAGATCACAAGGCTGGATTCAACATCACACTGGACACACAAGCATACTATGGGGAGATGATTGAGTCGTTCAGTTGCAAAAGAAAAAGATCAAGAATAAGCTTGGAGTTATTGAGTGAAAACCACACTGTGGCACTCTCTAAACATAAAACAGTAAAAATAAAGGACGCATCCGATGGTGAAAACCTCCTCGAGGTGCCAAAGGATGAAGGATTCAATCTCCCCCCTACTGCTCTACACCAGGAGAAGTCAACAGTATTGGCAGAACAGTGCAACCCTATCAACCTGGGAACAGAAACAGAGCCACAAATCACATTCTATGACCAAACACTTCAAACAGAGGAACAAGAACTATTGACAGCATTCCTAAAGGAGAAAAAGGTAAATTTTGTGTGGACCTATGTAGACATGCTAGGCTTGGACCCTGAAGTAGTAGTTCATCATTTGGCTATTTACCCTGGAG
Source organism: Sequoiadendron giganteum (assembly GCA_007115665.2). NCBI lineage: Eukaryota > Viridiplantae > Streptophyta > Pinopsida > Cupressales > Cupressaceae > Sequoiadendron > Sequoiadendron giganteum. The sequence continues at coordinate 825,847,113 of CM021102.1, forward strand.
CAAAACCAGTCAGACAAAAGCTAAGGAAGATGCACCCACAAATAGCCTTGCTTGTAAAGATTGAGCTGCAAAAACTTCTGGATGTTGGCTTCATACGCTCGATCGACTATCCAGAATGGGTATCAAATCTCGTACCAGTCTCAAAACTGAAAGGGGGCATCCGCATCTGCACTGATTTCAAAGACCTAAATAAAGCATGTCCCAAGGATGACTTTCCACTACCCAACATTGACATGATAGTGGATATGACGGTCGGATATGAGATGCTCTCCCTAATGGATGGCTTCTCGGGGTACAATCAGATAATGATCACAAAAGAAGACCAACACAAGATAGCATTCACATGTCCTTGGGGCACCTACTGCTAGAACGTAATGCCATTCGGGTTGAAAAATGTAGGAGCTACATACCAAAGATCCATGACATTAATCTTCCATGACATGATCCATAAAATAGTCAAAGATTATGTAGATGACATACTGGCTAAATCAAAGAAGAGACAAGACCATATAGCAACTCTAAGTGCTATCTTTGACAGGCTCGAACAATATAAGGTTAGACTCAACCCGAAGAAGTGTGTCTTTGGGGTACAATCGGGAAAGCTACTAGGATACATAGTTTCAATAAGAGGAATAGAGGTGGACCTTGCAAAGGTAAAAGCAATCCTTGAAATGGAAGCACCGAGAACGTTAAAACAACTAAGAGGATTGCAAGGTAGACTCCAGTCCATCCGGAGATTCATAGCACAACTGGCAGATAAACAGATTGCCTATTCACACCTACTTCACAAGGGAGTAGCTTTTAGATGGGATGACAAATGTGAGCAAGCATTCAAAAAAATAAAAGAATATCTACTTACACCACCTGTGTTGATGCCACCAATTGTGTGGAAACCATTAATCCTATACATCTCAGCAACAATAGCCACCCTGGGGGCCCTTTTAGCCCAACATGATGAAAAGGGAACCGAGCGAGCTATCTACTAGATCAACAGAACAATGGTGGGACACGAGCTCAATTACATGTCAATAGAAAAAGCTTGCCTAGCACTAGTATTTGTAGCTCAGAAATTCAGACACTACATGCTAGCGCACCAAATCAAGTTGATTTCCAAAATAGACCCTCTAAAGTACCTATTGTCAAAAGCAATGGTTACAGGTAGAATGGCTAAGTGGGTAATGATATTATCTAAACATGATATCGAGTATGTAGAATGAAAAGCCATAAAAGGACAAGTCATTGCGGATCAGCTGGCAAAAGCTCTCCTCTACATAGATAACCCACTCATATCAGAATTCCTAGATGAGTCCCTTTTTAACCTTGGTGCAGCAGACCACTAGAAGTTATACTTTGATGGCTCTCACATGCAACATGGATCAAGAGCGGGTATGTTCTTCATCACGCCGCAAGGAGACTGCATACCTAGATCATACAAGCTGGCATTCCCTTGTACTAACAATATTGCAGAATACAAGGCTTTGACCATAGGCCTCAAAATTGCAGCACAATGGTGAATCATGGCATTAAAAGTCTATGGGGACTCACAACTTATCATCAACCAAGTCAACGGTGAATACCAAATGAAGGATGATAAGCTCGCACCATACAAAAAGGTGGTTGAAAGCCTAAAAGAATCATTCATTGACATCACCTTCGAGCAGATACCAAGGACAAACAACAGAGTGGTCGATGCAATGGAGACAATTGGATCCTTACTGGACATCCCTCGCAACGTCTCAAAACATGAATTCCTTGTAGAACAACTTTTCGTACCCACATTCGAGGTACCAGAGTCAGAATACACGTGTGAACTCATTGGTCCCGGTGATCTTTGGTATCATGATATATACACCTACCTAAAGTTAGGAATCCTCCCCACTGACATCACTCCGAACCTAAAATGCACTTTTGTCAAAAGGACTTCACGATTCGTCATCCTAGGAGAGACCCTCTTCTGTAGAAGTACCAACGGAACCTTGCTACATTGTTTAAAACCCAAGGAAGCCTTGACTGCTCTAACTAAGGTACACAATGGCACATGCGGGTCACACTCAAGTGGTATGAACTTGGCTAAAAAGTTGCTGAGAATAGGGTACTACTGTCCGACAATGGAAAGAGAGGCACACAAATTTGTCAGAAAATGCCTACAATGTCAACAACATGGAGACCTTATTCATGCACCAGCTCAAGAACTACATCCCATTGTTACACCTTGGCCCTTTTCACAATGGGGGCTTGATCTCATTGGTAAAATATCGCCCACCTCATCCAATGGCCATAAGTTCATCATCACCGCCACCGAATATTTCACAAAGTGGGTCGAAGCAATTCCCATGACCTACATCATGGGAAACCAAATATCCAAGTTCATCCTGAATTACCTCATTTGCCGATATGGTGTTCCCCAATCCATTATCTATGATAATGGGACACCCTTCAAAAATCAGGATGTCCGTGATTTGTGTGAAAAATTCAAAATCCAACACCGTTTTTCCACTCCATATTACCCACAAGGCAATGGCCAAGCAGAAGCTACAAATAAAACCATTTCGAAAATCCTTAAGAAAACAGTCAATGACTCTGGTCGTGACTGACATCTACAGCTAAATCCCGCCTTATGGGCCTACCGCACTAGCATCCGTACGCCAACAGGCGCCACCCCATTCTCTCTGGTCTACGGATCAAAAGCCATCCTCCCTATTGAGATCGAGCTCCCGTCACTGAGGATATCACTGCAAAACCTCATCATAGATGAGGAATATAGGGTCACAAGACTCAATGAGCTGGAATTACTAGATGAAAGGCGCATGGATGCCCTTAATCATCTACAAGTGTACCAAAATCGCCTAAAAAGGAGCTACAACAAGAAGATTAGACAACGCACTTTCCAAGTTGGTGACCTCGTGCTGAAAGAAAACCAAAAGAATGTGCCAAATCCGGATACAAAGGGAAAGTTTGAGCTCAACTGGCTGGGACCCTTTATCATCACTGCAAGCTACAAATCGGGGGCATATCAGTTGTCGACACCAGAAGGCAAGCCCCTGCAAGAGCCCATGAACAATTCACACCTCAAAAAGTTTTATGCCTAAAAATTTACAAGGTATAGAGCTAAAAAAATACAAAAACAATCAGAAAAAGTCCTGAAAAAATGGTTACCTTGATGAAAACCTGGCAAACAGGCGTCTTGGCGACAACAAAAAAAATCAAAAAATAGTAAAAAGAAAAAATCGTCCTCTAGTGAAAACCACTTCGGTGGCGCTTTGGGCAAGTACTTTGGTGAAAACCTGGCAAACAGGCGCCAAGTGTAAATAAAGCACCTTCCCCATCTACCAGGATCTGCATGACTCATTCCATCACTCATTCATCCACTCATCCGCTCGCATCCATACCATAGTCTGCGTTGGTGTCTACACCATATTCCACCATGGAACTACTTGGCATTTCTAAGGTCAGTCTGTCCTGCCTTTATCAAAGTAGTCTATCGCACCACACTGGGGGCACGTTCTCGCAACATTGGATCGGATTCGTGTATATTCTCGTGATCTTTTTCGAAATTCATCAGAAAAAACCAAAAACATTCAAAAATCCAAAAACATGTCGAAACATTCATAAAATCTTCAAAAATTCATCATTGAGTCTTGTCAGTTTTCACCTTGTCGAACTACATCGTCTCTGAGCTTGAACATAGGCAAGGTTGATCTTTGATCATTCCTCAAGACAATAGAGGTCAATCCTTTAGGCATCCATCAGATTGGCAATCCGTTTGCCCATCCATCTTTTCATTAAGTCAAATGTGTCGTCAGTCAAACTACGTGGTCTCTGCGTGTATAACGTAGGCAAGGCTAATATATGGATCAGCGCCCGAGACCCCTAGGATAGGTCTTTAAGTTAGTCTGTTCGTCGTAACATCTCAAAATTCCAAAAACAGCCTCAAAACATTTGAAAAAATCCAAAATGGTGCATCCATTTCATCTCGCTTTCACTCGTGAACGTCTCACTTATAATAATGTCAATCGTCACTTTCACCCTTTGGTGAGTCAGTCAGAAGCAAGTTTAGCAGGTCTCAAAGTGAACACCTTAATCGTCAAAGTCTCAAGTCTAGAGCAGTAAGCAAGCAAGTTAGTCACCTCGGAGTATCAATAGCTTATCACCCAATCGGCCCCATCAAAACCCTGATCACTACATGTCCTAGGATGAAGCTTTCCTATGATGGACATAAGCATCAGGTAACCCTCACAGTAGTTAGTCTTGGCTAGTGGTATGAAGAACATTAGCTTGTGTGTTTACTCTATTTTGGTCTTTGTTGACTTATCTTAGTTTGCGCTCATTCCAAGGACCTCTCGATGATGCCTAAACAAAATAGGTTTAGAGAGAAAGGAATGGGGCAATGATCATTATCTTTTATCTACTATGCTTGTAGGATACACTTGTAAAATAACTTAGTTATGCATGTTTTGTTTGGTTTGTAGGGAGGATATTTTAAGTATCTTGTTGACCACATAGGAAAGCTTGCTTTTCTGTGTTTTGGTCCAAGATGTTTAGAATGTTTAAGCTACATCCTAAATAAAGTATGAATGCTAAGTGTGAACAAGAATACTCCTATCTGATTTTCAAGTCAAAGTCTATCACACTAGGTACCATGCCATCCTGGTTCTTAATACCTCAATGCATCGTACCTATGTGTGTTATCAAACATAACGCAATTGACCCTTTGAAAATCTCAATTCCTATATGCAAATGTAAAATCACCATCATCATCCTCACTAACTCATTAATTCTACATTTCTTCTACCTTCTTTCCATGCTAACATGGTATTATAACAGTAATCAATACATCACTCATGCATACATCCTGCATCCATTAGATAGTTAACATCAGAAGAGCATTATATCATATCAATATCTTAAGTTATGAGGAATAATATAAACTTGTTATTCTAAGCATCTTAAGACATCATTACATCATACATTATCATCTGCAACCATTACCATTACCTTTTGCATCCATTACCATCATTAAAATGCATTACATCATTTAAAGCACGGAAAATACAAAAATAAATGCATTCATTACATACACTGCAGAAACATCTCATAAACATCACATATTTGCATTCACATATTTGCATGTACATCATAAAAGGGAGAATAATCTCATATATATCATCAAAAATCACTGTTATAATACAGAATCGGATCAGGTGTCCATCGGATACATATTACAATAAGGCCAAACTACTGTAGCCCGTATATCAAAAATGAAGCAAAACTGTCATGTGATCAAAAAGGGGGCAAGCCCTGCCGGCTGCTGCCCTCCCCATCCTATCTCTCACCATGTGCCTCTACTGGTCGCCTCCCTGTCTGCTGTGAGAAGTCTGCCACTCTACGGTCTGGTGGCACTACCAGTAGATAGTGATGCTGATAGTTCTCGGCCTCTCTGTAATCCTGAATATCAATCGACGAGCCCGAGATGAGGATGCTACACTCTCTAACTACCGCCGCCGGCCTATCTCTTGATCCCTCTTGGATTGTGCCTAGTCTCTCTCCATAGTCAGAACCTGTATTTGCCCCTGTAGCTGCTGAATCAACACATCTCGATGATCGGGTTGTCCTGCTGGCTGTCCTGCTGGCTGCCTTGTCGGCTGCTGCTGAGGATCTACCCTCGGTTGATCATCCTGATCTCCTACTCAGATAGGTGACTGCTGGGCCCTATCCCTGGGAGGTGTCTGATAAGGAGGTACCTCAGCTCGTCGTCTGCCTCGCCCCCTGCCACCTGCCCGGCCCCTGCGTCTGCGTCGTGGGACAACTGCGCCTGAAACTGTCAATCTGAGGGGAGGTCTGAACCATGCCCTGTAAGTTGTGGTGACTCCTGCATCTGCCGACCCTTGATCATATGGCCACGATTGAGCCACTAACTATCTAAACGAGGACATCGCCTCGGCTACCAGGATGGGCTGGCCCCATACTATCTCCCTAGTAGTACATGCAAAGATGGACACATACTGGTCATCGGGCCTGTCCTGTACCTCTCCGAACTGACGAGCAACCTTGTCTGGAAGGTACCTCTCAACCATGGTATGCTCTTGGCCTTGCATCAACCTATCTTGTCGAGTGAAGAAGAGCTGCTGAACATCATCTCCGGACGGACCAATATCCATCCACAGTCTCCAGACGAACTCTCTCATCTCATTGAGAACTCGCTGCCAGTGCGGAATACCACTCGCGCCAGTAAATGAAAAGTGCATCAATGCCCCTCCGTACCACCAAACGAGGGGATCATCTGTCTCCAAAGGAACTGGTGTGATGTCTGGACAAAGCACTGGGATCCTCTCCCATCCCCACACATGCAGTAAGGTGCTTCCTGCCCCAATGGACCTACTGTCTAAATAGAAAAACTCATGAAGATCCCTATAGAGGGACGCCAGTAGTACCGGTCCCCAAGCAAAGCACTCCCTTTGATGAACCATCTGATGCCATGCAAGTCCCCATCTTGGACTGAAGTATCGGCCTCGCCAATCAAGTACTACAAGGCCCGAGATAATAGCAGGAATAATTAGTCGGTACGTGCGCACACGGTCATGATACAACTCCAGGTCAATCTGACCATCGCAAAACTCAATAACATCCATTTGCATCACTCCGTAATAGGCCTCTCTGCCAACATCTGGATCATAGATGACTCGGGTCCCGTGAATGGGCAATCGGAGGATGCGCCATATGTCCTCAAGTGTGATGGTGACCTCGCCAATAGAAATATGGAAGGAGGAGGTCTCATTGTGCCATCGCTCCGCCAAAGCCATAAGCATGCCTAGGTGAGCCCGAATAGCAGGGGCATACACAATATACCAAAGGCCAATGGCACCAAGGTGCTCCTGGACTAGCTCAGACATAGCCCCTAATCTACTAAGTACTGGCCATCGATGCTCTTGTGAATAGAGTACACCAGGCTCCTCCTGCACAGGGAAGGTTGTCACGTCAGAAAAAATAAAGTTTAAAGGTCAAAATCTGCCTCAAACTGGCAAGTGCGGCACTGTTTGAGGGTGCGGCGCAGTTTGGAAAGTTCCAAATTGCATCGCCATGGTAGGATTTTCCATTTTAGCAGTTACAAAGTGACTCACGCGGTGCACTTTTCATATGCGGTCCTGTTTGATGCAAACTCTAAATGCTTAACTGCGCCATGCGGTGAAGAATGACCATGCGGTGGACTTTCGGCCAACCAAATGACAAATTGCAAACTACCCTACACGGTGCACTTCGCATATGCAGTGCAATACAGGATCGTGCGGTTGTGATAAGACACTTTCCATGGTGCCATATGGCACCGCGCAGTTTGAACAAAGCCTTAACCCTATTTAATGCACGTAAAAGGATAAAAGTAAAAGATGGATAGGGGTACATACCACGAGTCCTGCGCCGACTGGCCACTGATGTGTCCGAACCCTCTTCGTCACGTGCCTGGGAAGCTGTCATTGCGCCATTTCCACTCAAACTCAGAGCTAAAATTTGAAAATTTCTAAAGGCTAAGATTGCAAAATGAATTGAAAATTACCCCTCGCGGTCTATTTAAGCCTGAAAATTAGGGTTTTTTGACCTAATTTGACCTCCCAGCTGGGGTTTTGGTCCCCTGAGCCCTATTCGTCCAACTGAGAGTCATTTTGCGTCCCTTCTGGCATTTTAAAGCAGTTTTTTGGCATTCTAGGGCATTTCTGGCTTATCGGGCACCTTGTCATCTTTTTCGCGAGACCATCCAAAAATTCAAAATTTTCGTTCGATCTCTCGAGGGGGCAATATCCAGCAATATCCTTCCGCTGGGGTAGCAGTGGGGCATCTGAAAATTGATAAAATTTTGAATTTTGATTACAACAGTTATTCTTTGAACCAATGCAATGGGTACATTGTTTCAAAGAGGGGCAAAATGTAGACATGGAAAATGTACAAGTTCATTTTGGCACACCTGATCTCGACTACTAACAACGTTTCCTCTCAGATCAAATTCTCAACATTTCATCACTTTCTATCCTTTAATTCAATAAATCACTATTTATTGGATTAAGTCTATCACCTCCTTTGATTAAATTAATCAGTTTAATTTAATTAACCCTACATTGTTGTTTAATTAAATAAATCATTTTATTTGATTAAAATCTCTAAAGTCTTCTCATTAAATTAAATAAATTAAACCTTATTTGATTTAATCTAACACATTCCTTCTTTATTAAATAAATCAAATCATTTATTTAATGAATCATTTCCTCTCAATTTTGGACTTAAATCAATTCATAAATCTAAGTCTAAATTGTCACATCACCTAATTCTTCATTAAGTTAATCAAATCCTTGATTAAGTTAATCCTTCTCACTAAAATTCTCTAGAGAATGAAACTTGCACAATAAATCAATTACTTTGATTTATTAATTCTCCTATTTTCCCTCACAAAGCATCAAAAAGGGAATATTCCTCTTTTGAATTCAAAAAGTCCAAGTGGGCTTGGTCCTTCCAACAAGGCATTAAAAGCCTCTTACATGTCTTTGACCTTCTTTGACCTTGAGCGAAGTGACATTAACTCCATTTCTTTTCCCTCTTCAACATGTCATTTCTCAAGTTTGAAATGCCACCTAATTGCATTTATTGGCACATTGGCCAAAACTTGCTCATTCCTCATCCAATCACATTTGGACAAGTGGCACAATGCCATTGAACTATATTTTGTCCCACATTGCTTATTTCCACTATCTCTTCCAAGATTTGAATCTATAAATTGGAGACTCTTCTCCTCAATCTTCATCCACAACTCATATGCAAAGTTACTCTCTTCAAGTGAGAACTGATTTTGCTATCTTCATCCACCATTCCTATCATTTTCACATTTGTACCAAGGTTATGCTCAAATCTCTTTGGAGATTTGACCATTTCTTCATCAATCCACATTTGCAATCATAGGAATTGGGAAAAGGCCAATTGCAACATATCATTGGCACCAATTCCCCCATAGGATCATAATGCTATTTGCTTAATTAGGATTTACATATGATAATTTCATTGTGTTCTTCATTTCCTAATTTAAGTTTTAGATAGATGGATTTTATGGGGAATCCCTCATTGTTACATGCATATTTGATGTAACACTAACAATGTTTGACTTCCTTGTGCATTTGCAGGTTTAGAGGTTCACAACTAGCATTGGAAAGAATACCTCAAACACTTCATCAATATCATTCATGAATATGAAATTAAAGAAGCTGTCATGATGAACTTGTTTATAAATTATTTGGAGTAAAGAATAAAATAATGACATAAAATCCTTTTAGATAGCATCATATTTTCATGGGAATAAATTATGAGTGTATTCATATTACAATATGGGAAAAAATTATTCCCAAGTTCTTAACTCATGGGGTAATAGCCATCAAGAAGTACAAGAGACTATTTTTTGTGATTTTAATAAAATGTTAATTTTGACAATGACAAAGGTACCTCTCAATTTAAGGCCTAATGAATCAATGTGTCTTGATCTCTATTTCCAAGCATTCAATGATAAAATAGGATACTATATTCATGATAGAACCCTTAAAACCTAAGAAAATATTTCACCATGGAAATCAACTTGAAAGAAAATTAAGAGAATTTGGGAAATATATCAAAATAGTTTATCCAAACATTTTAAGGTCAGATGTAGGTGGTTCACAAAAACCATCACAATTGAAGATAATTGTGATAAGATGATAAGGTAATAATGGATATTTCTTATAGGGTTACAAAAAATAGGAATGGGATACCTTCTAATTATGGTGCCATACATTTCAATGAACGATAATATTTCCCAATAAGCCCTACAAAACTAGTTAACCTTAACAGCCATGGTAGAATGAGAAAAAAATAGCTCCTATACAAGGAAACCTAGCACATCAAGACAAACACACCCCTAATCCCTTGAGGAAGTGTCATGCATAACTAAAAAATAATTCAATATGGTGTAAAGCATGCTATCTACCTTAGGATCTAGAAAACTAATCCATTGTAATAACACTATCCAAAGAGAATAAATTCCCTAAAGAAAATCTCACCCTTAAATATTATGAATATTTTGAATGTGGACTAGCTTGATGCCTATGTAGGTTATGAATTCATTCAATGTGATTGAAAAAATCACCAGGTTCATTATAAGTTTCTAAACTAATATTTTAAGCACCTTAAAGAGCCTATGTTGTTGAGGTACAAGATAAATATTAAACAAAATATATCAACACCCTTAATGTTGTTACCCTCTTATAGATATAGAGTGAATATAAACATAGGAGTAGACAAGTGATTGCTAAAATTCACTTTAGAAATTTAGTTGCACTAGAAGTTTTAGTTTCACCCATTAATTAAATAAAATAAAAAGTGGATACGAAAAAATTATATCCAAGGAAAATTCAGAGACGAATATGGATAGGACTAGAGAAAGGTTGGTACAAAGGAAAATAACTCCTATGTAAGAAAACCCTATAAAGACAAGGTATATTTTGAAAAAAAATGCATAAATATATTAGCACATAATTTTCAACATTGAATATGGTTATGAAAGAAAATTCCAAGCTAAATGAGACAAAGACAATGTAACACAAAGGTAAATAAGTAACTAAAGGTTTTGGGAATGTAATTGACAAAATGGATACAATTACTGGTGAGAAATTAACATTTTATCCCTTATACTCATGTTATAACCATACCCTTTTTCAATCCTTTACCTAAATATGGACCTACATTCATATGGCCATAGTATCAATTCAATGGAAGGTCCATGTAATATTGAGAGAATTTCTTAGAATCCCTTGGTATACAAAAAGGGAAAAGTTATACACCAATGCACCAACCACATTGGACCATCCAATTGAACAAGGATAACTTTAGTGGCAAATCTTTGCCAATTGGCGAATTCTAGGTATCCAGCAACGTGTTCAAATTGCTAGGATTTCACGAACTATCAGTCCAATGCATGTCCATTCGCCAGCGGTTTTTTTTTACGAGGCATGTTTAGGCAATGAATTCTCCATAATAGACTACGCGTTTCCAATGGACCAATTAATATTTTCGCCTGGGAACCCATGGAGCATGTCATAAAACACCAACATATTCACCAATACTATTAAAATAACATTATATGAGGACCCATTTTGCCAATATATTTACAAATAATTGCTTGTGAAGACCCATTTCGCCAATTAAAATTTATAAATAGTTGCTTATGAGGACCTATTTCGGCTTGAAAATTACAAGGTATTGTTGTATAAGCATGCGAGATTCACCAAATTTTTAACATACCATTTAAAAATCCCATGGAATTCGCCAAATATGGATTGATATAAATACAATTGAAACTGTTATTTGTTCTTACACATTTTGTTCGGTTCTGAGGTTCTACTTCTCGATTCAGATTTAAGCAAAACCCGAAAATGTAGACTCAAAGGTGAGTGATCATTTCTTCATACTGTTATTAGTTATTAGTTATAATAATAAGATTTATTTATCTGTTTTCCATTCTTTCTTTAGTCTTAAACATGATTTTGAGTAGGGAATGGGATCTATATTCTCTGTCGGTCTGTCCTTCTTAAACAAGAAGACATTTTTTCTAGCTTTTATTTGAAGTGAGATATCAATATGTTGAGCAACAACTGCAAGGGTAAGATTCCTGAGGGTAATGAAGAGATTGGGAGGCCATCAAAATGCCCAAAACATGGAGGTACCATACAATCTTACTTTGGAATTGGCAAAGCTTCTAATCCATCAGATCAAGGTGGAGCTTCACCATCAACTCTTCCACCAAATATTATTGAAGATGGCAATGATAATACCTCACCGTCGCAAGAAGGTCAAGGTGAGATTTTCATTGTGTTAAATCAAAATTTATCAAATGAGGATGGAAATACCACAAAATATGTTCCAAGGTATACCCTAGATAGCCAGAATGAGATAATTGACTTGGATGAGGATGATTTTGGTAGCAAGAAAAGAAAGGGCAAAGAAAAATTGGGGCATGAGTGGGAAATGACAAGGAATTTTCAAATTGGTTGGTTGTTGAAGTACCCATTCCTTGAAGCAGTGGGGGTATCAAAAGAAAATTATATTGAAAGGGAAACAAAGGGAAAATGTAAGATTTGTAGTTGGAAATGTGGAAGAGACAAGACGATGCAGCTAAAACTTGACACTATAGAAAAGCATATCGAAATTTTTTACGAAAAACAAATCATAGACGAAAAGAAACAATCAGTATTATGATGGAAATCAAAGGAATAATTTCTTCATGTTAAGTATGCCGCAGATTATGGAGAGTATAACCATAGAATGTCGAAGATTAAAAACTGTGAAGGTACACTTGAGACTCATTTTGGAAAAGCCATGGTAGCAACAAATCTATCAAAAACTGTTCAGATGAGTGTTGTTTTTCATATTTTTTCCAAGGGGCATCCTATGATAGACTACCCAAAATATTTTGATTTATTATCTTATTTGAGTGTTCCCACTTTCCCTTCTCACATTGGTCAGTAAACGCTAGATGGGAATGGGCGAACTGTCTTGTTGCAGTGGAAAAGCAATATTTAAAGGAGAAATTAAAAGAGTCAAATTTCATTGCATTATCTTTAGATAAATTTACTATGGTAGACAATACTTCTTGGGTTTGTATGCATTTGTATACTGTAGAACAACATTTTCGCCAAGCTCATCTTCTTTGTGTTCATAAAATGAAGGACAGTTCAACATCGCAAAATCTATTTGAACTAGTCAAGAAATCTTTGAATGAAATTGTAGGTATGGATGAGTTGATAATTTCCAAAAAGTTGGTGTGTGTAGGAGCTGATGGAGCTGCAGTGATGCAAGGTCAAAGGAGCGGTCTTTGCACAAAGTTACAAACTACTTGTGCACCATACATGCTTGGCATTCACTACATGGCCCGCATAATGAATTTAGCATTCAAAATTGTAAGCAAGTTTCCTACAGTATAAAAAGTTGAAAATCTAGTTCGCGAGATCCACACATACTTCTGCCGAAGTCCCAAACGTTTCCTTGAATTTCAACATTTTTCTAAGGGAATAACACCTAGAAAAATGCTTCTCAAGGATGTCGATACTAGATGGATCTCCCTGCATGGACCAACACAACAAGTTCTTTCAGAATATCAATCCTTGATTGGAGTGATGTACGAGCATCACAACACAGTAGACAAAGCTCTTGACCTCTTACATAGGTTAAGCGATATAGAGACACTCTTGAATTTATCTAGTCTTCTCCCCATGCTGGATGAGATGAAAAATCTTGTGAAGAAAGCCCAAGATAGAACTATGTATTTTTATGAATATTCCAATCTACGTAAACTTACATGCTTGGCCCTCGATCATCTATATCTAGATCTAACACAAGAAGGCACAAATTATTTGATGTGGCAGAAAATTATTGATTTGAATAATCCTGATAATTATTTACAGTTTAATGCAAGCGGACACTTATGTATTTGTGTTCGTGGATATGAGATACCAACGTACCATTGTAAGACAACCAGGCGCTCTAGAAAATAAGTACCTATTAACGAGAAAGATTTTAACGGCATTGTTAAATCTGTTAGTGATAATTTGAAGGAAATTACAAAATCTCTTTCCTCAAAGATTTGTGAAAGATTCCTTTGACATGAAATACTTGAAGCCATGGGTATTGTGTATCCTCAATTTTGGGTAAATTGAGATAACCCAAAATATTTTCATGATCAAGTAAAAATCTTGATCGAACAGTTTTCAAAAAAGATAACATATAATGAGCAGACAATAGAAGGAATTTTAAATGAAAATAAGCTTAGAAAGCAATGTGGGAGTTTTTCAATAGCCATGAGGGACCAGTATAAGTCTATGGGAAAGGAGAAGGCCTTTGAACTAGGATCAATAAAAAAGGTTTGGACAAGCTTAGGGGAGAGTGAAATATTGCGTGGTTCAATGTCAGAATATTTCAAACTTGTTGATTTATGTCAAACAATGATATTGGGGTCGTTGGAGGATAAGAGAGTTTTCAATACATTGGGGTTTTTGAAATCAAAGTTAAGAAATAAATTGCACAAGAATTTGGAAAATTGCTTGAGGATGAAAGGAACTGTGTATAATGTTAAAATTTTTCCTTTTGAAAGGGAACTTGCAATCTGGAGGTCCACATGTGAAAGAAGAGGGACTGGGTTGTGCAACATAGGCTCTCCAATTCCAAGAGCCGTTGGTACTGGTGGTAGTATGAGTGGTAGTGGCAGTGGGACTGGGCCTGGGACAGATGACAATGATATTGAAATTGACACAAATCAAACAATGAATGTTGAATTTGAGACACAAACCGAAGAAAGTGTAGAGAAATCTCAGAATCAAGATGACTCTTTTACTTTATCTAAAGATGAGTATCTGTTTGAGGACCCTAACTCCATTTGAGAAATGGAAGAGAATTATTAGGTTTTAGGTATTTTTACTGCACTTCATGAATCAGTTTCTATTGTTCCAAAGTCCAAACTGTAGTTGATGATATTTTATATTGTATTCAATGGACATTGAAATTGTGAATCATTGCACTTCATGATATCTTATTTTATATTGCACTCAAGCACTGCATGAATCATATTCCAAACTGTAGTTGATGATTTTTTTTATATTGTATTCAAATAAATTGTGAATCATTGCACTTCAAGTTTAGGATATTTTATTTTATATTGCACTCCAAGTCTCCATGATATTTTATATTATATTGCACTTCATGAATCAAATGCCAAAGTCAAACTATAGTTGATGATATTTTATAAATTATATAAAATTCAATACCATCGGCCTAACAATGCTTCATCGGCGGAACCCCCATCATAGTCCCGCTGATGGCCTGATGATAATAGCTCATAACCTAGTATCGGTGTAACAATACTCTATCAGACTGACTCCTAAGTGCTCTCCCAATGTACTGATAGAGTCATCAACAAAAGTAACCATGAATTATAATTTATGACCATAGGCATGAATTATCTTATTTTATCAATAATCACAAAAATATACCACACTTTGATTTTATGAACAAAGTAAATTGTAGAAATTTGTGTGACAAGATCCATATTATAGCCTACATTCACATTACATCCATAAATATTAAACAAATTTGAAATTCTGTAGTGATGTAGTCCTTCCCCCATTCCTAAAAAAATTCAATACCATCGGCCTAACAATGCTTCATTGGCGGAGCCCCCATCACAATCCTGTCGATGGCTTGATGAAAATAACTCACAACCTAGTATCGATGTAACAATACTCTATCGGGTTGAACCCTAAATCCTAAGGTTCTCTCTTGATATACCGATAGAGTCAAGTTGTCAAAAAAAGTAACCATGAATTATAACCATGGGCATGAATTATCAAATGCATAAAGTATATCGGGGGAACTATGGTGCATTGGGAAAACATTATCTGGCGTCCCACTGATAGAACAAAGGATAGGTGTCCATTGGTGGAGAGGGTGGCTATTGATGAAAGACTGATGTGACATCCCGGGGCATCGTGCAGCTGTGCTGCGGTGCATTTATGAACTAGAATTCAAGTGAATTATATCACAAGTTGATCACATAGTTGTTACAAAATCTTGGAAGATTTCGCTTAGGGAAGAAGCATAAAGGAAAAAACTTGGAGTTTTGACACAAAAAATATCGGTGGACTATGGAGGCGACTCGATGAGAATCATGTAAGTACTTCACTTTCAGACCTAGTTGAGAAGCTATTTTCATCAAAATCTTAAGATTTAAATAATGGAAGAGAGTACAAACAAACCCAAAGCTAAAAAATAGAAAATTGAAAAGCCTAAGAGACTTCTAAATGAAGACCTGATAGATCAAAGTCCTGGGATGGGGCCGAGACCCAAGAGGAGTGCTCAAACAAATCCTTCCATGGATCGATTATGGGACAAAAAAAGGGTTTAAGGGATATTTGGACACCACAACGAGGGTACGAACTCTTCATGTACCATTACAATTTTTTTTTAGGTTTCAACCAGTCTTCAATCCATGGGGGTTGAACCTGGGAAGAATTGTGGTGCCCAATGTGTTTGTGAAAACAGAGCTAATTAAAGCTCTTGCTATTAGATATGACCCCAAGAAAATAACTATTTAGTCACATGGCGGGGGTGACATGCTTGTTATTTCTAGGGATCTCATTTCTAATGTATTTCAGTTAGAGTGTTCATTGAATTTATCATTCACGATCAAAGATCTCTTGACAAAGTATCACCACATGGATACCAGCTATAAGAGATGGAAATTACCTTTGCATAGGCCCAAGGATGAAGGAGGCCAACTCAGGAGGTTCTCTAGTAGTGAAAACCCTCCTTTCCATGAAGATTTGTTCGAAGAGTATTTCCGATACACCTATTATTCAGCTGGTCAGGTTTTGGGAGTAGAGGTTCTGCCTCTCATGTCAATTGCCCAAATGGTCTTAGCTGTAGACATACAGAGCAAGGATGCTAGGCCATTTGATTATGCTAGCTACTTGGCTAACGCCCTACATCGAGGGCTTGAAAAGATTAAAAATAATAGTGATAATATTAATTTTGAACACAATTCTTTGCTTATGCATTTGCTATTGTACGAGGGACAAGTCAAAGGGGTCTGGAGTGAAGAATTAAGGATAGAAGATACAGATGAAAATGGAGATTTTAAACCTATACAAATGTGAACTTCATTGTGGGACAACCGATTTGGTAGGTCTCATTACCTTTATTTTAAAGAATTTTTGTAAAACCATTGATGAATTTGCTAGGGTATTCATGCAATTATAACCTATCCCCAGAAGTACATAGATCTTTAAGACCAAAGGAAAATGACGGGATAAATAAAGTGAATCATAACTAGGGAGACTGGTATGCTTTCCTTGATTGTACAATGATAAGGGTTTATGGGTTCGAAGGGGCTCCACACTTGATGCCATGAGTAGTTCCTAACTGAATTACTTTTTTAGAAATTGTGAGGCAATTGGCGAAATCTGATTCCAAACACCTCAAAGGACATAGAAAACAATCAATTATGCCCAACACCTTATGTTTTGGAGACTTTACAGTGGTTTCCAATGAGGGATTTGGAGAAATTGATGGTAAATTAGCACAGTACAACCTACCTCTAGGTGATGTAAGGAAATAATTTGATGCATAAGGTTTTATTCACAAGGCGAGATTATCATAGGGGCTATCAGGGTATGAACATTTTTTCTCAATCGAAGATGTCATAAGAAACCATGATGAGGCTTCCACCAAGGAAAGAATGGCCTCCTATAACAAGATTATGCTTGCAGAGGAATGTAAGAGGAAAAATGTCCCATCTTATTCAAAGGCATTTGGTGAGATACAAGATCCTTTAACAAGAATTGAGCAACTCATCACTCATGTCAATGAACTGGTAAAGGATGTTCCCCCAGTTGTTTTTGATGCACCTCATGCAACCTATTCAGGAGTACAAGTTGAAGACATATAGCCCTTGGATTACATACCTTCACAACCTACTCATAAGGTATGTTTTTCTGTAGATACTGATATAAGTGAAGAAGAGAAGGGTGATGAAGAGGGTGAGTAGGTCAAAAAAAAAAATGCTCTTGTGATTGCATAGTACGAGCCCCCTCAAGAGCAGAATATTGTAAGATTTGAGGCATTAAATGAAATATCTGATGATGTGAGGGTCAGGGCTGGACAACAATTTATTTCTGATTGTGTTTTTGTTAAATCTTTTGAATTTAAATAATTTGTTTATGAATATAAAGGTAGAAAAATGAGACAACAGATATAGGATATCACTCCTGAACATGAGGCAACCACTCTGGAGGAATTGAAAAGGGAGGTAGAAAAGGAAATGGAGTCCATCACTCCTGAAAGAGGTAGGGAATTGCTTCAAGAAGTTGGAATGTTGCTCCTGCCAGGGTGGGATATTATCTCTTCAATTGTATTTGATAGCTTCAAAAAAAGAGGGGATACGACAATGAACTTAACAGAAGAAGCAAGTGACAAAATGTATTCAGGATCTGGGTACAACCCAGATGAAGCCACCTTGCTTATTTGGTCACTGTATCCCCATGATAAAAGACCCACTTTAGTAATCCAAACCAAGTTTTTGGTCATCTCTTGGTTCAATGAGTAGTGGATACCAACCCTATGGAGACAACAAAATTGGACATAAATGTGGCAAAATTTACCAAAGCACATATCAAAAAACTGATTAAGGAAAATGACAAACTAAAGAAGGAGCTAGAAAATTAGAGAGAAAAAACATCTTCCTCCTCCACATCAGATTTGTACTCCCCATGGCTTGAAAAATACAAGAGAGTGCTTGATGCATTGGCTGATGCAGCCTACTCGAAGAATTGCCATCTAAAATCCTAGGGGAAGTGCAAAGAATTGGAGAAAGAAGTGAAAACCATCGAATATAACACTATATCTGAAATGATAAATGAAAGATTCAATAAAATGATGAAATGTGCTATTGAATATTGGGAAGTATTCAAATAGACACGCATTGCATTGGTGGAGAATGAATGATTGCAATGTAGAATGATGGAGAAAAAAAAGGAGCTTGTAGATAAGAATGTCATGAAAGGACAAATATTGCTGACATATAACAAGTTGGTAGAATCAAATAATGGATATCATAATAGGCTTAGGGAAGATTTTGATTGCTTTGATTTAGTCCCACTCCCGACACTTCATTTTGGCATTGAAAATCTGTGAGAATATGATGATTGGAAGGAAGAGCTTGCTGGGATTCTAATTGCTGCGTTGTAAGAAATAAATGACGAGGTTATAGTTTTACAAAACACTCATACGAAACTCAAAAAATAATTTCTATCAAATATGATATGAAAGAGGTGATCTCTAACGTGGACACCCATGTTGAACAAGAGTACATCCATCACCTCTCTGCAATCAATCTGTTTATTAGCCAAACTGTAGATGTGTCAGAATCAGATCCAACAAGACAACCATCAGATTTAGAGGAAGAACACCAACTGACAACATGATGAGTGCCCTATCATGGAGTAGAAGCCTTGAACATATATTTGGTGGTCAGTGGTCATGGGCTTCTACTTGGAGATTAACGGATCGGTGCATTCACCTACGACATTGTTTTATTTATAATTTGAGTTATGTTTAGTTGTCAAACGTCATGAATTTTTGCAAGGGGTTTGTAGCTTGTTGCCTCTCATATATAAGAGAGATAAAGAACCCAATAGGAGATCAATGGATCATCACATCATTTTTAATTAGAATTTAGAGTAGAAAATAGTAAGAAGATAGATAATAGATTGCACCAATTTGCCCATCCATCTCATATCATAAACTATTTTTATAATGCATATCATTTGAACTTTGAAGATCAATACATTGGAGAAGGTTACACATATTTACTGATTTTATTTCAAGTGTTCAACTATTGTGGATTCATATGCTTATAAGTTATTAACTTATTTGGCTGTCTCCAAAGTTGCTATTTATGTTATTCAAACTGAGTGTGTGGATATACATTTAATTTGTTAGTACATTGAATTTGAATTCTTCAAGAATAGGGGTTGTGACCATGGGGTTTTAGATTTATTTATGGACATGATCATTGATCAAGTAGTAATGTGGGCCACAAAACGGATCTTGTCACACAAATCTCTGCAATTTGTGCTAATCATAAAATCAAATGTAGTGTATTTTTGCAGTATGTGGGATGTGGGTGAGTTGTAAGTTGGTGGATGCTAATTAGGATTTTTAGTCAAAACATAACATAAGCTAACAATTCAACATCCATAACTTAGAAGCTCTACCAAGAAGTAAATATAATGAGCTAACAACTCAACACCCATAACTTGGAAGCTCTACCAAGAAGTAAATATAATGAGCTAACAATTCATCACTAGTTCAAATGATAAAATAAATAATACAAAATCCAGATAATTGAACATCATCACATTACTGAAATCTGAATTTGAGCTTTTTAATTGAATTTCACATGAAGGAGTACATATTGGAATTGACAAAGCAAAATATTGCCAATGCCCAAAGACAAGTTTGCACAGAGCTAAGTTGGAACTTCAAAACTCATATTATCAAAGATTGAAAATAATAAATCAAGTCACTGTATCACCTTTTCTAGCAACTTCCACTCTTCAGGTGGTGGAATTGCCATTTACTCTAAGTGATGTTGTTTGACTTGAAGTTTTGTTAACATTTCATGATTGTAATTGGAAATGGAACTTGTCTTGAATTCTTCAGTCAATTTTGCATTCAAGGTTACCAGTATTCTGATGGAATCCAAATAGTTCACATTGGGTTCTGAGGAAACTGGTCCAAATCAATCTTCCTTGCACCTTCCATCTTCTTTCTGAAATCATCCTTTCCAATGAATCGCTCATTTGTGTCAAAAGCCTCTGGAAAACCAAGCTCTGTGAAGTTCCTTACCTTTTCATCCACCACCTTCATCTTATCTGTAACCAAATGCAAATATTCCTTTGTTCCAAATATTCTCGAACACTTTTCAATGATAGATGACAACTTCATTGAGGTTTCAATCTGATTAGTAATCCCTTTTGATTTCAGATCATTGTCACTAGCTTTGTAGACTGTTTGTAGAACTTGATTTGTATATTTCTCTAATTCCATCACATTTTTGTTGTCCACTAAATATTTGCCGAGCTTCTTATAATGTTGTCTGATAGCATCAATCAATTGAAACATGTCACACAAATGATCAAACCTCTGCATTATTTCATCCTAGATCTTTTGTTTCATATGCCTCACTGTATCTCTAAAAAATGCAGATATCTTATTTTGAGAAGACTTAATTTCTTCTTTTGCTTCCATCAGCTCTGTCTCCAATCTTTCATTTGTTTTTCTCCGTTTCTCCAATTTTCGTTCCCACTATGGATTTCCATTCGCAATGCTTAGTCTTAATTTTTCTGAAGTGGATTTTTCCTTATCATTTTTCTTGTTGCTCTCATCTGGCATTTATTTCAGGTCATTCAATTCTCTCTCATTTGATTTATCCTCTTTGCTTGTTGATGTAGAGGCAAATTTTATTATTCTTTTTTCTAATTCATTGCTCTTGTTATCTACTGCTTTCCTCTTTGCTTTCTCACTTGGTAGGTCTGCCTGTAACTTTTCTATTTGGGTCTGTAACCTTTTCTTCTCTCTATCTTTCTTTAGCAATGATGTGTACACCAGTTCATTTTTCTTCTTTGATACATTAATTTTGTCAGTATTTTTCAGGCCAAAAAAATCCAATTGAAAATTGGTTACCTGGTATTCAGATCAATCCATTTGATTTTCTGGTTTGTTTTAAATTGTGGGAACAACAATTGTGTACTCCATGATTTATTTAATTGTGTAAAATGTGGGTAATACCATGGTTGTTGTAGGCTCTGAAGTTACAATAGACACACTCTCCATCAGTTGCTTCTTTTCTTTTTTGTTCAAGTCTAATTTCTTTTTAAACTCTTCAATGAAATCATAACCTGGGGAGGTAGGAACAATGGAATGCTTGAATGGCGAAGGAATAGGAGTACTTGCAGTTGCTAATGATGTTGCACCCACACTAACTGGAATTGGGGGAGTGTTTGGAAATAAATCTTTTGTGGTACTAGTGGATCCACTGATAGTGTGACTTGGACCTATCAAAATCCTTTTCCTCTTTTGATTGCCTTGATCACCTGGTGTTTCTGTGGTATCTTTTATTGTTTTCCTCTTAGTATTGTGTGTAATTTGTTGTTGTATCACATGTTGACCACTACTAGTACTACTACCCATACCATCACCACCAATGGCACTCCCAGTTGCTCTAAGCTGTCTGCCAAGGGAATGTCCTAGTTGTGATTGTATCTGACCATTAGGATGAGGATTAGAAGCTCTAACAAATTGAGTTTGACTTGTATGCCCTTGGTCTACTTTTTCACCTCCAAGCCCAAGGCCAGATTTATCAACTATTTTTCTATGCTCAACACCTATTATTGTCCAAGGGCCTTGTCCTTTGGGCCCCAAAGGACCACCTTCATAACCAATTTTTTAAAGTATGGCTTATCTTGAAATATATGTTGAAGCATATGCTTCTTTCACTGCCTCACTTAAACCAGGTTTGTTATTGGCATGGCTTTGTTCTTCTTCTTCCCTATCAATATCATCATTAGATTCATCATCAGATTCATCACTTTCTTTGATTAATCCACGTTGATCTGGATGCTCTATATTCCACAATTTGCTAAACTCTTTATATTATTTGTTAGCTCCATACTCTACAAGAGCTCTTGGATCACCTAGGTCCTCCCTCATAGACCAAAAGGCAGTAATTTTATATCATGACCAATTTTTATCTATAACTTCCTTCTCTAGAGAACCTTAAATTTTTACTCTACTAGATGTTTTATCACTTTTTTCATAAAAAATGTTGTATGTCCTGATTGTCTTTCGGTGCAATGCCATAATTTCTGTTGACAATTGGTCAAAAGAAATACCATTCTCAGCAACACTTTTCTCCATTGCTATTTTGGCCTCATCCCAAGAATCCTTTTTTCTCAAGTTTTCAAGCAAGGGTTTAATTTGATGTTGAATTCTATTTGCAACATTCCTATTGGCCACAATCATTGATTTAATGATGTCACATGGATCATATTGCTAATGATAGATATCATTAAAGTCAAAAAAATTCAAAAGATTATGTGCCACACTAAATTATTTTCTCTCGAATGTGAACCCTGCACATGAAAAAGGTAAAGAAGGAAATGAGGTATTCTTTTGCTGATTGAGAAAGTGTAGTTCATCAACACTCTACACCTGCCTTACATATTCCAATGCAAAAACCGTTTTTGTCACATGTATTAGAAGTTTGTATGGCTGTACTCCCGATCCATAAAATCTTAGCACAATATATTCTTCCATTAAGTACCAATCAGCCAATTGTATTTGTTTTCCTAGTTGCATGTAGTTTCTACATGACATAGGCAATCTAGGCATTGGAGTATTTGTAATTACTTGATGCAATGAAGCCAAAAAGTAGTCTACAAAATGACTGTAGTTCCTTCGAGAATCATGCATCCTTATCTCAGTGGTCCATTCATATACTAGAGCCATTTTATTTTCCTCTACATTACTATAGGGCTGAATCTGAAGCTTGTTGGTCTGAAACATTCCTCTAAATTTGAATAGAAAAAGATAGCACAAGTAGTTTGTGAACCTAAATGTCTTGGTGGAACCTACTTTAATCATTAAAAATTATTTATGCATGGATTCTACAATGTGCTAAGTATAATTATATTTGACATGTTCATCAACATAATGGATATTATATACCATTTCAAGGAGGCTTGCACCCACTTCCAAATTGCTATCTAGATCAAGGAAAAATGCTAGCATGGAAATAGTATCTTGAACCCATGGTTTAAAAATATTCAAATTATAAGGATGCTTATGATCACCTTTCAATTTGTTTCTATCCTTAACTATTTTATTTAAGAAACTATTTTTCAACCTTTCTTCCACTACTTCAAAATCACTAGCAAGCTTTTCTAGGTCAATGTGGTGGTTTCCAAATTCTTTGGTTGTAAACCCCAAATTTTTTCAAGTTCTTTTGAATTAATGGATAACAATTCTTCTTCATTATCTTTATTAACAATTTCTCTTTTTTGATCATCATAATTTTTGGCACAGACCATGATAAATTCTGGGCAAAGGAAAACTTCATGTAACATCATGTACCCTAATCCAGTTACCCATGGTGTACTGATACTATCAACTTGCATTTGGTTTCCAGCCTTATTCTGAGATGAAAATCTAAGTTCTGAGGTACGCCTACAATAGATTTCAGGATCATAAATATCATGGTACCCATCAGTGAAACCTAGCGTTTTAAGCAATTCTGCATAATGTATTTTTTTATCAGGCATTTCTCTAGTGGTACTGGTGGTAGACATGCTTATACAAATATAAAGTTGTGAAATTTGAATTCCCTAATAAGTAATACCTATTAGTCCTCCTTAATTTTAATGAATTCTTGAGTCTCTAAAGTCTAAACCCAAACTTCAAACTTTGACAAAATAAGATTTTAAGAAATGTCAAACGATGAAACATAGCCGTAGGAATTCTTTCACTTACCCAGATTCTGAGTCCTGACTCTTGAAAACTGGAATGGTGTTGTTGGAAGTGGAACTGTGGAATCCAAAATAGGGTGGTGCACTACAATGAGCAATCTGAAGAATGAAGACTTTAAAAATCACTGTATAATTTCAAAGTGCAAAGTGTTTTGAATGATTTTTTTCTTGTAATTGGAACGTTAAAATTAAAGTGAATGACTATGACACGTCTTAGGATTTAGGTCTACAAGACTACAAGTTGCAAATTCTTAACCGTTGATCTTTCTAAATCTAATGGTTATATGGTGATTCCAGAGGTTTAATTTGGGAAGCCCATCGCTTTGTGCATTTCATTACGGAATGCAACTACAACCATACATCAAATGTTCATCCAACGGTTGAAACTTGAGTAATTTATGATATTAAATTTAAAAATAAACATTAATCACTTGACAGTTGACACTTAGCAGTACAAATTTCTTTAAATGCTTTGTTTCTCAAAATTTGGAACATTTAAGTGAATGACACATCTTAGGTCTACAAGTTACAAATTCTTAATCTTAACCGTTGATCTTTCTAAATCTAACGGTTATAGGGTGATTTTGGAGGTTTAAGTTGGCAAGCCTCTCGCTTTGTGCATTTCATTACAGAATGAAACTACAACCATACATCAAATGTTCATCCAACGGTTGAAACTTGAGTAGTTTATGATATTAACTTTAAAATTAAACATTAATCACTTGACAGTTGACACTTAGCAGTACGAAGTTCTTTAAATGCTTTGTTTTTCGAAATTGGAACATTAAAGTGAATGTTACGTCTTAGGTATACAAGTTACAAATTCTTAATATTAACTATTGATCTTTCTAAATCTAACGATTATAAGGTGATTTCAGAGGTTTAAGTTGGCAAGCCCATTGCTCTGTGCATTTCATTACAGAATGCAACTACAACCATATATCAAATATTCATCCAACAGTTGAAACTTGAGTAATTTATGATATTAACTTAAAAAAATAAACATGACACATGTGTTTTAAAGTTGTTTTAACTTTTGCGTGCTAGGATTGGCATTAAGGCGAAGGGGCCGGTAACTTAACATTGCAAAGGACTTATTATAGCCTACATATTACATAATGAAAATAATAGAAATTTGTGTGACAAGATCCATATTATAGCCTACATAATTACATTGCATCCATAAACAGATTTGAAATCCTGTACCCATAGTCCTTCCCCCATTCCTAACAAAAAACAATACCATAGACATCGACCTAACAATGCTTTATCGGTGGAACCCCTCATCACAGCCCCGCCGATGGCTCGAAGGTGAAGACTCATAACTCATAAGGTGGGATCCTCGATATACCGATAGAGTCAACAAAAGTAAGCATGTGTGATCCCACAATAGTGGTTTACAATTTTTGGCCAAACTGGACACTGAAATTATTATTTTTAACTAGATCTTCACATTCGGGCACCTATAGTGACTAAACCGTGAGGAATTTGAAGATGATGCATACTAGAGTCTCATCACATTTTGTCTATAGATTCTAAAAATATTTTTTTCAAATTTTTTGGAATAAGATTACACTTCTTTTTCCATCTCCCACGAAAAACTGGTCTTTTCAGAAAACAACATTTTTAAAAAGTGACGCTCACCGTATACAACATAAATTTTTTTGTATGAGGGATAAAATTATAATTTTTAGAATTTAGATTTGTAACTATGATATCTAGAACTTTCATTTGGTCTCATAGTTTTTTATTGAATATGTTTTCCTTAATAGAGTTTCAAAGTCAAACCAATTGCAATTCAGACATAGGCGGACTGTATACAACATAACTTTATCTGTATGTATCGAAATTCATTTTTTTTTTTTTTAATGGATCAAAGACATAAATACCCAACAAAAACATATTTTAAAAAATTTTATTTTGAATATTTTTTATTTTTCCACATGTGCAAAACATAGAGATTGATTTTCGGTGAAAAACATATGTTTAATAAAACTAAAAAAACACATACATAATAAAACCAAAACATATTAAAATTATATTCGTGGAATAGCTCATTTCGAGGAATACCATAATCATTTCAAATAAATTTTAAATGAATTCATTTGATCCCCCAAAAGGAAAATCAAAAGTGATTTTTTATCAGCAGTTTGATAGGTGTAAAGGACACTCATTTATAGGTATGGTTTAAAACTAGTGAGGTTCTATCCAAGGGGGTTTGATCTAAGGTGGTTTGATCAAACCCTCTTCAATTGGAATCCTTAAAATGGAACTTTTAAAGGCTTAAATAATTATTTTTTCTAAAAATATGTGATTTCAACAAAAATCAGTTCCTCTCAAAAATTGTAAACCAGCTTTGTGGGATCACTTGTAACTACAACTGATGTGCATCACTGTAACACATAAACATCGATGGAAAAAATGACTGCATTCCCCCGATGGCCCGATATAACCATGAATTATCAAGTGCATATTGTATAAAGTATATTACTTAATTTCTCAAAAGAAAAAAACTGATTTGAATATATTAAATTATTAATAGACACTGAAGTTATGAGCTCAGAAAACAACTCTTTACTCTTAAGCGTAAATGACTCATGAAGATTCAAGAATAGCACAACACAACCATTTATTTTCTTGCAACTTAATTTCAATGTCACATTATTACATATCTTTTTACAAACGAGTAGCATTGTAGCTCTTGTTTTGCATAAATAACATATGTCAGTGTGTCACTTTAGTACTTTACATAGACAAATTTTTTTTTAATAATTTATTCCAAGTTGTTGCTCATTACAATGAATTACAAATTGATTCCAATTTCCAATCTTCTGCTGCTGAAAAATTACTACAAATGTAACTCTAAAAATAAATGCATGATTCCAAGCTTTTGCTGGTGACAATGTAATATAAATGTGGCTCTGAAAATAAATTCATGATTCCAAGATGTTGCTGGTGGATTTTCCAACCATGCTAGGGAAAGGGGGTTCTAATCAATCCTGGGGAAATGGGAGCCATGAAGATACAAAATGTACTTATCCCCTTCGAGAACTAGAGTCATACAAAAGATATAATACAAATGTCTCTTTGAAAAGAAATGCATGGGGCTTGCCTGGCCCGCCATGCTAGGGAAATGGGAGCTGTTAGAGTACAAGAGGAGAAGCAAATTTGCTCCCATCTTTTGCAAGCAGCTTCCATGCACTGGTATAACACTTATCTCCATCAGAGCTCCTCATCCTGGTTGAAAACCTGTCTGAGAAGTCAGGTTAACCAGATCAACTTCTTTCCAATTCCACCCATTCTGAACTTGAAGGAAATTCATCTTTTACTGATTACTCTGTAACTACATAACTGTAGGTAGGAGAATTTATAGTATCCCCATTATTGCATCATCTTCTTCGTGAATCCTTATTAACCCTAGAAAATAAAAACCCTTATGGCACTATCCACTATTCACTGAATCACTATCCTTATTTATGGGCCACCAGTGCCGCTACCAGCCTGTATAATTAAAATGTTTAATTTTATTGACGTCCGGCTACATGCCGACTGTATCTCAAGTTGACAAGCTATCAAAATCACTGATTCACCAGTGCCACTCAAAGTTCAAACGATATGAAATCATTACAAATATTTCTTCATTAAAGCTATGAGTTGTCCAAGAAATTGCTTCGGATGTTCATATCATGATAATATGGCATTAATCGCCGCCACTTCCTGCACTAGTAGTACGACAACCACACTTTCTTCAAAAATATTGAGAATTTCAATTAAATGAAATGTATAATGTCGAGGCAATGAAAATACAGAATGAGTGATGAGCGATGAGCCTTGATCTCACCACATGTCCTCATCTAACAATTATAGTGTTATTCTAGAGGTTTCAATTCGCAAGTCTGATGCTTCAGAGATTTACTTCCGGAATTCAACTCTTTTTGCTATTTGAAAGCATTTGAGAAGACATCCCTTAATGGCACCTTACAATTCAATAAATGAGCTAACACTTTGAAAGTTGTGCATCCCGTCGAGGTCACCCAATCGCTGAGAAAAATAACTTTATAACCATTTGTACGGTAATAAATCTCAACCATTGATTTCTAGAAATTTAACGGTTCTAGTGTTATTCCAGAGGTTTCAAATCTCAAATCTAGTGCTTTAGAGATTTACTTTTGGAATGCAACTACAGTCGTCCATCGAACATTCATCGAACGACCCCTATGATTTTTCGTTGCCAAATCTGTTTATTTCACCATTGGATTTTTTTATTATTTTGAGGTTCTTTTTAATTCGCCAATGAAAATATATTTTTTGCTTTGAAAAAAGGTTTTAATCGGCAATGGAAAAAAATTTTGGTTTGAAAAACAGTTTTAATCGCCAATGAAAATAATTTTATTCGATTAAAAAAAAAGAAATTCATGAAGACTTTCCATGAACTTCCAGGGATTATAAAATATTTTCCAATTGGGATTATTATTTTTTTCTCGAAAAACGAAAAAAAATCTCCAATAAAATTAATATTTTTCATCGAGAAGTATACAAGATTCACTAGGATTTTACACCTGCATCGAGGGGGGGGTTTCTTAAAGTTTTCCCTGCAATTGAATCTCCAAGTGATTCCAAGGATGATGTAGATGTAAAAGGAAATTATCAAGAGGCACGTAAGATCTAATTTTGGTTGGTCCACAATTGAATGTATTGTATTATGAAGCTTCCAATAATGTGATGTCACTTAAAGTCATGAATCACCTAATCCTAAAGGCATACAAGTATTACAAAAATAATCATTCTTGATGGACTCCCAAGAATGTAACTAGACTTATCAATAATGTGGATATGGAGCTTATTGTATACCTTGGTAAGTTATTAATAGATATGGTTATTTTTGATTATGTAGAAAACTAGGGAAAGCTACTATAAATAAAATAGATAGCTTTTATAGGTAAAAGAATCAAATATATTTTTCATATGCTATTATATCATTGCATTAAAAGGATGTTTAGTATCATATAGAGATTAAAATATTGGATATAATGGAGAATCTTGAAGAGGTAAAGAATGAGATAATTTATTTATAATTTTAGCTTGAAAATATAGATAATATGATGACAATTCCATTATCCTTGTAAACATTGAACGATGCCGTCAATTTCAATGCCATAAAAAATAACAAATATAACATATATTTTGATGATGGTTGTTCTAAGTAAGGAAATGGTGTAGGTGTTGTTTTCGTTTCACCTAATGACACAAGTTATAAATATAACTTTAGTTTAAATTTTTTTCTATACTAACAATCTAGCCAAATATGGGACCTTGTTGCATAACATGAATATGGATTCTAGGTATGATATCAAATTCCTAATTGAATATGGTGAGTTATAGATAATAGTGTCTCAAGTTAGAGGCCCATATCACACCCAAATAAAAGAGATTAATGATTTATAAGAATGTTGTAAGTGATTACATAGATATTTTTATACTTTTGACATCAAGTTGGTAGATAAAATTAAAAATATTATAGTTGATTCCCTTGTTGTACTGTGGATTCAAATTTTTACGTCTATTTGACATTATCCCATTGCATCTATAGTAGATATTTTCTCATTAGACCAAAAATTTCTAATTTTTTGATTAGATTAAGACTGGAAGGGACAATACCCATTACTAAATGACCATCGAGGCTAATGAGGGGCTCACAAGAAGTGAAATGTCCAAAAAAATAAAGCAAAAACTTAAAATTAAATAGTTCGACCAACAAAAATAAATAGAGAAAACACATAGACCAAAGACCAACAAGAGACCAAAAAACACCTTCAGGTTTCCCAACAACTTGAGACCACTAATAGCCTTCCACTCTTGATCCAGGAAGTGAAGCTTCTCCTCGAAAGACAAGGGGCCTTTCTGAATATCCTAAGTATCCACTATAGTGTCTAGAGTCGAGCTATCCACCACCTTACCTTTCTATGTGTGACTTTCATCACAACCATCCTTAGCCACCCATTTGTCATGGCTAAATTCATTATCTCTTGCTGAAAGATCTGAATGGTGAGAGCGATGTTCTTCACAGTCTCCTTGCTATAATCAATAATAACCTGGAGGCACTATATGGTTTTTTCTTGGTTCTTGTGAATAACATAAATCTCCATTTGCAAATTCTTTTTATCCTCCTCTGTTCCCATGAGAGCTTTCAACTCTTCCATCTCCTTATCCCAATTGGCCCAATGCTCAAATGACTTAGCCAGGGAGGGAATCATATCCAAATGGCCACTTTCCTCCACCTCACCTGGCCACATGACCTACTACTATAGAGCCTTGTTTTCTGGAGTTTGGATTATCTCTTTGGTAGTAACAAGTTGAACCAGGAGCCACTTAAGGATGTTCTAGAAATTAATAGTATTCAAAAACCACCCTGGCTTCAACATGGGTCCCCTCCAAATTGATACAAAAATTAGGGGAATTTTAAAGGCTAGGGTTAATGATAGGGTGTGTCGGGGACATCGAAACCCGTCAAATGAATAGCAGAGTGTGTGGGGGAATTGGTAGGGGTAGGATTCCATGACTCATCAACTGAGTTATCTAAATTATCGAATCCAAAAGTAGAAATAGGAGTAAGATTTGATACGGGAACACATTTAATGGGGCCGAGAGGGGTTTCTTCATAAGCAAGGGTTTTAACACGGTCACAGGTAATACAACGAGTAGTGGGTGGGGTTTCATCCAAGGTAATGGAGGGAGTAGGGTCCATAGGGGATTTGGTGGGGTCTTGAATGACCAAGGTGTTAATTTTAACAGTGGAAGGAGAGGGTAATAGAGCAGCCTGGTAATGGAAGAGACAAAAGATAAGACCCTGGAGAATAGGTAAATGATTTCTTTTACCCTGGATGTTTTTAAAAGATTACTCAAGAGAGGAAAAAATCCAAAAGGAAAAGGTCATCTTTAAATCATAACGGAGATGGTTAATCATAGGAAAAAAATGGGCATGAAAGCGATAGAATCGAACCTCGAGAATTACATACCTCATCAGGACTTCCACAACCTTACTCCAAACACTAGGAAGGTCAACTCTATTGAATCTGTTTTGGAGTCTATTCACCTTTTCTCCCTCTTTCAAAAAGTGGTCCATATCTTTCTGATAATGACCTTTAGGCTTACATGGAATGCAAACACCCTCCAACAGATGCCCTGTTGCCTCAACAATAGGCTCAATAGTCACCATGAAGGATCACCCCCAAATAGTGATAGTTCCATTCACCTAAGAGGTAGAAAAATCCATAGAAAACTTGGGATCATGCCCTTGCATGCCTTCCACATATGAGGCCAACTTTACCCTTTGAATGATGGACCAAATTTCTTTGTCCTATTTCCACATCTCATAATTAGCAAATTCTTCTTGAACCAAATCACCCCCCATGGAAAAATTCACAAACTCCAGAGCAAGGAAAAATAGTCTATAGAAATGACACTTGAAGAATACTAGAGACACAAGTAAATATGTTTATGAAAATAATGCTTAAAGGGATTAATTTTATATAAGTGAAAATCATGGAAAATATCAAAGAGAGCTGACAACAGATCCAACTCGATCTCAATTTGATAGTACTTTAGCATCATGAAGAATTAATTCACACACATGCACAGGGATATAATAAATATTATCCCATTTAACTAAATTAGGGGTGAAGGCACCAATGTTAGCAAGTGTGTTCACAACTTTATTTCCATTTTTAAACACGTGATTATATATACAATTTTTGAGGGCAATCATTAGATTATGAGTTGATGACAAGGATCTTAGAGTGACCAACATGGATTAGCCTTCCCCGTCAACATGAGAATAGTAGTTTTGGAATCTCCCTCAATGACCAAGTTGAAAAGCCCATCTTGTGTGGAAATCTAGATGCCATGAAAAGTTGTCGCCACCTCAACAAAGCTAGATGATTGCGCCCCAAAGTTCACCGCATAGGCCAAAATCAATTTACCCTTATGATAATGAATGACCCCACCCCCACCCACCCGAACCAGGTTAGGTTTGGTTGAGCCATTAAAGAAACATTCCTAATATTACGACATATAAAACTATGAGTTTTTTAATTGGTATAGGCATATCTATAGGTTCTTGAATTGCATCAAATATTTTGAGAATTATCTCATTTCTTGGAAGCAAATGATAGAGGAAGAAAATAGAAAATAAACCCTATTTAGGAATGAAATTATCTATATTAAAACATATGTTATATCTAGAGGTCTTATGAATTTTGAAATAATATTTGACAATTCTATTAATACAACACAACAAGTAATCTGATGAGAAAAATGACGTTAAGTGTGAAATTAGGAACTAAAATACCTTGTCAAGTGATATACCTTGGTAAGAGGCTAAGGCTAATAGAGAAAGAAATGATTATTACATTTTTAAGGAATTTCAAGAAAATAATTTAATGGTACAATGATGAGATGAAATCCTATAGGGAGGATTTGTTCCAACATACTATTACCTTAGATATTTGTACAAATTCATTCAAAAAGAATTAAAGACCCATCAACCCTATACTAGACCCTTGAATGTTAAATGAATAAATAAATAACATAGAGGGTGCTATTATCAAGTTAATCAAATATTTAGAGTGGATATCCAACCCTATCCCATTGAGAGAAGATTGACACGTAAGGCTACGAGTAGACTCTAAAATTTTGAGCATCACGTACCTTAAGAACACATATCCATTACTCATCATGGAGAATTTGATGTAGAGAGTGAAATGATAATAATTGATATTGATGACATATTATTCTTCAAATATAATTAGGTTACATATGGTTAAATAATTTGAGCAAGCCAAGATAGTGTTCACAAATCTATAGGGCACACTTGTTTATCTTAGGATCCATTTCAAATTCAAGAATGCAAGTGAAAAATTCCAAAGGGCAATAGAAAAAATAGTGTTAGTTTGATAAATGAGATAATGGTAGTCTATCAAGATTAATTAACTACCTATTCCAAAGATAGGATTGACCATTGAAAGAACCTAGAGTTAATTTTCCTATAATTTTTGCAGTATGGGATTTTATTAAATTATGAGAAATTTATGATTGACAAGGAATATGGAAAACTTATTGATGTAATAGTGTCTAAATAAGGAGGTTCAATTTAATCAACCCCATCATTTAGCCCAAAACAATTAGGGAAGTGGAGTCATTTGGAAAAAATAATTTTGTTAAGAGATTTAATTCTAATATTTTAAAAATATAATAACCATCACAAACTTGCTAAAGAAGGGATAAGTAGCGAGTTGGAACAAGGAGGTAAATGACTCCATGGAAATAAAATAGGTATTAAACAAGGGACTAGAATTGGTAGGGCTTGCTTACTCGAAGCATGTATGACTATTTTCCTTTGCTTATTTCTATACTAAATGTTTTTTTTTCTCTACTCAAGAAAAGTGTTGATAGATATAAGCATCCGATTTCTTTCTCCGCTAGAACATAAAAAAATATTGAACTAAACTACTCTATCATTGAGAAGCATGATTATGCTCTTGTCAAGGATATTAAAAACTTGAGATCCTATCTAGATTAGGAGGAAAAATCACTACTTATATGCCTTTATTTATGGGGAATGTTTGTTCAATAAGAAGATTCAAACATGAGATGTAGGTAGATTAGTAAGATCTAAGAGTATGAAATGGAAGTGAAGAATACCAATCTAGTCTAAAGAGGTTAATTCCTTGTAAATTTAATAGAAGATACCAATTTAGATGTAAATAATTCCATGAGATAAAATCCGATTCAACATCTTTTCATTACCAATTGAGGAATTTTTTATGGTATAATGATATATTATTCTATATGAAAACCTATATGTTTTCCTATAATACTATATTATTAGCCAAATATAACATTTAAATTGGTGAGGAAAATGTATTTACTACTCTAGTAGGTAATTGATGTGGATAAACCTTCATGTTTTTCTCCTTAAATGTTTAGATCAAGACTAGCCCATTAAAGTCATTAGTGAGTGTCATCAAGAGTTCTTTGAAGGACATTTAATGTCAAATAATACTATTCATAATGTATTTAAAATAAGGATATGGGTGGCCTACAATATTTAAGTATGTGGCCAAATTCATGTTAAAAAATATGATTCTTGCCATATATTTTCAAGAAAAATAAATTATGTAGGTGTACCCCTCACATTCATATTAACTAATGATCCATTTCAGTAATGGGTTATACATGTTATTTGGGATACTAGTAAGAGATCAATAAATGAGTAATAATTTTTTTTTTTTTTCATTTAATTACTTCAAAAAATGGGTGGAATAAATCCCCTCTAGAAATGCTACTTCCAAATTGTTGCTTGAATTCCTATTGAACATCATAATTAGTAGGTTTGGTTTTCCCATGAAAATAATTTCCAACACTGCAATATTTTTTAGATCTCATAGCCTACTTGAAATATGTTCTAAATATGGGATAAATGTGACACATTTTTTCCCTTAACATTCACAAGGGAATGATCATGATAAATATAGTAACAAGTGCATCATGACCATTATCAAGAAAGTATTATATTGAAAAAAGAAGATATTAGATGCTAAGATTAAGTTTTTTGTTTGTGAAAACAAGATAAAATATAAGAGGTTATTGGTACAATCCTACATGAAGCGATCTTAGGAATAGAGGAAAATATTTCAATTAGTTTTGAATTACTAGTGTAAAATTTATTACAATAAATAGAGGGAGAGGAGGATGATTCTATTTCATTAAGAGTGCATGAATTGATCAAATTTGAATAATCCAAGAAGGTTATCCATCAAATAAGTTGTTGGAAACAAAAAATATGAAGTGTTTGGTTGGTAAGAAGGTAGTTGATAGATATTTTAAAATTGGTGACATTGTCATCATGTGGAACTCAATACCTAAAAATTAAAAAAAAAAAATGCAAATTTTGAATCTATATGGGTCACACCTTATTAAGTTGTATAAAATGGATTCAAGGCAATTTATACCTCAAGATTATATAATAAAAATTCATGGAGCTATCAATCTATGGTCAACATCTCAATTAATATTTGATGGTGTGCATCTACATTGGATACTATGTATATAGTTGTCATTAATTTCCTTATTTGCATTGGCCTTGATTTTCTCTTTTTGTTTTCTTCGTAATGATAGCTATGTTTTCATTGTACCTATAAGAGACACACATCCCAAATTAGAACCCATGTTAGTTCCTAGTCTTGTATTCCAAGAATCTTCTTAAGCCTATGGCATCCTTTGTGCATTTAGACCTTATTTAAATGATTTGAGAAAATTTTAAATGAGTCTCCCTTGGTCAAAATTACATGTGTCTTTTTTCTCATCATCCTTCACAACCTCTTTCTACAAATTATAAAAGAATCTAATTTTTCTATGTATGTGTGTCTTGGTCTTTTTATTCTTTTTTATTGGGTTACAAACTTAGGGTGGACTACTATACTTATTTTGGTCATCTACTATCTATTTCTAGCCTAATTTTCCCTATTAGTTTCCCCATAAATCCTATTATTATATTTCATCATGTCATTTTCCTTCATTTCCTTTACTTTCAATATTTCAATGTTCAACCAAACTTTAGTTTCACTCCCAACCTCATCTACACTTCCACATCATATCCCCACATATTTTTTCCTTGCTTCTGTTCCCATTTCCATATATTATAGACTTGTAAATATTTGATGGCCATCCAAACTTCCCCTCTCCACTCTTATGTCTTGATATCCCTTCTTTTCATATATATCTAAATATATTCATTTTCATGACCTTTATAGAATTTGAAAGTGGGTACATGCTTCTTCCTTTTCCCTCTATCCACTTCCATCCTCTAGTTCTAAAATTTTCCACACATCATTTCCAATCTTCCTTGAAGAATCCCTTTGCACCTTAGATTTCTTCCAATCTTACATCCACTTTAGATTGTCAATCTCAGTTTATTCTCCCACATTTACTCAAACCTTTCCATCTAGTATTTGAGTTGAATTGTATACTTTCATTCAAATATCAAGCCCTAATTTCCACTTCAGATTAATTTCCTACAAATTTTCTTGATCCTCTTTTTATTCTTATTTTTTTTTGTATAGATTTAAAGTTGACCTCTAGGCTTCCCATTTTCAACCCAAAAAATTTTGTTTTCATGTTACATTCCATATTTTAGCCATATTTCTCCTTATTGAATATTATTTTTATTTCATCCCTTCTACAAAATATTTATGTAATTTTAGATAACCTAAATGAAATTTCTAATTCTTATTCCCAATACTACAACAAAATCCTACATTTCCCATTATAACCTCTTAACCTATATCAAACCTTTATGTTTTGTCATGTTCAACTCAACTAATCTAAAGCCTTGCTAGAATGCTATTAATGACTAGATTTTACATTACAACTACTCTATAATGATTTTTCCACCATAAATACCACTATCCATCCCAACAACACAAATCCACATACATTTTCAATAGTGGATAATAAATATTTATAATTTTCCATTAATTCAAAAGTTTAGTATAAAATCCTTATGATCCTCAAACACATTTCTAATCATCCATCTCATGAATTTGGTGTGTTTTAACTTATCTTCTATGCCACACTCATAATATATATTTATTTATTGAATTCCCATGAATAATTGATGAGAAAATCCCTCTACCTCCCTCAACTACACAAGATTCCATGAATGGTTTAGTAATGGATAAGATTAGATAAGTGAAGGTGTTAGAACTTGGATCTTCTGGTAAAAATGATTGCACTGATTGGGCCATGAATGATAGAAAAGCACACACCCTACAAAGTCAAGAAGAAGAAAGTATGCAACAAACAATAAATTAAATAACTCTCAAAGTAACATGCAACTCCATGCGAGTGTAAGGACACCTAAGAAAGCTTATCTTGAGAAAAGGAAACATATCTAGAAGAGATATCTATGAGAGAAAAAAATATACTAGAAAGGAATTCTCTACACTAACACGCCCCTTAGGAATATCTTAGGTGTATAAATAAATTAGAACTCTTGAAACCTAGGCCTAATGAGGCACCCAAGTACAAGAAACTCTAAAAAGTATAGAAAGGGAGAAAATCCAATGGGGAAAAACACCCCCTCAAAAGAGAGAAAATAAGAGAACTAGACGCCCACTAAAGAGGATTATGTTGCTAATGTAGATCACACCCCAAGAAGAGCTCATAGATGAATATAACTGGCTCTCATTAAAAGGTTTCTTGAAAATGTTAGCAACCTACTTTGAAGACTGGGAAAAGATTAATTTGTTGACCTAACTATGAATGAGCTCCCGAATGTAATTAATTTGAATCTCTATGTGCTTGGTCCATTGGTGAAAGAATGGATTCTTGCATATCTATATGGTGCTCTAGTTATCACAATATATAATTGTGGGCTTCTTGAAAGAGATACCCAACATTGTGAGAATCCCATGAAGCCAAATATCCTCAATAATTGCATTGAAAACTCCATGTACTCTACCTCTATGCTTGATAAAGAAATATTCTTGCTAGACCAACTAATAGGAATAGAACCTAAAGAGAAAAAGTAACCTAAAGTGGACTTATGATTCTTACTATCACTATCCCAATCTAAATTTGAGAAAAAAACCAAGTCAACCTTTATACTAACTCTGTAATGAATCCCAAAACTAATAGTACCTTGAAGGTAGTGAAGGATCCTCTTAGTTTCCTTCTAGTGTAACCATGAGGCTCTTGCATGAATCTCAAAACCATGCCGATTGATTATGAAATTTTAAGCCTAGTGCGAGTCAGATAGATGAGACTACCAGAAAGTTGTTGATACAAGGTAGCATTAATAGGTGGTGTAGTAAAATTAGCCTCAAGATTGAATCTAAATAGAAAGGGGCCAAAGATGGTTTTCAATCAATCACATGAAATTAAGAAAGTAGATCAAGAGTATACTTGAGTTGTACAATAGTGATCCTAGAATTGGGCTATGAGATCTCAATGCCAAGGATATAATGTAACAAACCCAAGTTTAACATGACAAATATTTCCTATAAAGCTCACTTCACTATTGTAGTAGTTGATGAAGATATCCCAGTGATCAAAAGATCATCAACATAAATAACCAGTATCAATAAAGAATCATCTTGGTATAAAATATACACACTAGAATCTAAATGAAATTGAGTGAAACCTAAGGCTAGGAGGAAGGAATCCATCTTGGCATACCAAGCCTAAGGGCAATTTTTGAGGCTATAGATGGATTTTATGTCTACAAACTAAGTATGAATATTGAAAAACCCACAATGGCTACTCCATATAAATTCCTCCTCAAGGTCTTCATGAAGAAATGCACTCTTCACATCCATCTAGTGAGCATCCCAACCATGTGTTGTGGAAATAGAAAGTGTAAGTCAAATAGAATTCATTTTGGAAATGGGTGCAAAGGTCTCTATGTAGTCAATTGCAACCACTTGTGAAAATAATTTTTCTACCAAATGCGCCTTGTACTTATTAACCAATCCATCTATACCAAACTTGGTCTAATATATCCACATACATCGAACCCTATTTCTTCCCTTAGGAAGAGATGTTAAATCCTAAGTATTATTTTTATTAAGAAATCATATTTCTTGTGCATAGAAATTTCCCACTCAATTATGTTTGATGCCTCATAAAATATTTGTGGATCTGAGGTGGAGGAAAATTAAGCATGTGGCTCACTCTGATGATCTGAATGTGTTCATCTTCCATATGTTGGATTCCCTACCCAAGTCGATGCATTGTTAAGTGTCTTTCTAACCCAAAGAGGATAAGAAGTGGGTGAGTTAGGAGAAAAAATATCAATTTCCAAAGTAAGAATAGAAGAAGATGAGAATGAATCCCCATCACCATCCTCACTATTAGAACTAGAAGAAGAAGAAAAATATCTTGTCTCAAGAATCTTCTATGAATAATTTAAATTATTGAAAGAATCATTAATAGGAAATAAATCAACAAAATAAGGAGAAATTTCAAGTGTTTCCAGTTGATAGGACTCTCCTAAAACTAAACATTTCTGTCAATGAACAAGTCATGTGTGGTTGATTGGAGCAGGTAATAAATTTTTACACCATTTGGATAGCCTACAAAGATGCAAGATTTGGATTGTGGTTCTATTACCTTGCATTTTTCTATTGGTATATGTGTCATTGTTGGAGATACAAAGACCTTGAAGTGTCCAACTAGTGGTTTCTTTCCTATCCAAGCTTCAAGGGAGTAATAACCTTCAAGGCTCTATGAGGAACTCTATTTTGAATGAAATAAGCACATTTGATTGCTTCTTCCTAGTATTGTGGTGTAAGGACCTTTGAGTGTATCATTAAGCTAGCCATCTCTTTTAAGAAATTGTTCTTACGTTCTACAACATAATTTTGTTGGGGAGTGTAAGGAATTGTGTGCTACAAGTCTATCTCCTTTGATTGAATTTTTTTATCAAATAGATGATGTTTACATATACTCACTCCCATTTTCAGTTTGAAGAACTTTAATGAAATTTATTGACTATATTTCAACAAGGGCCTTGAAGTCTAGAAATTTTTCAAAGAATTCATTTTATTTGAAGTAAGTAGACCCATGTGAACCTAGAAAATTCATTTGTTATAGTGAGAATATTGTGTCCTAGTAAAATATGGATGGGGAAATGCCCCAAATACATCATTGTGAAGTAGCTCCAAAACTTGTGTTGCCCTCCATGCTTTGACTTTGTCATTTTTTCTTCTTAATGTTTCCCAAGGGTAATACCCTTAAAAAGACATTTAGAAATGCTAACTCTAAGAAAACTATGACCATGTCCAATTGAATTAGTTGCTCAAGATAGTGGTAGTTAATGTTGCTGTGAATATAAAGTATTGTACCTAGTAATTTATCTCACTACCTATAATTAGGGGACTTATTCACATGATTACACATGATTAATTTTACATATAAGATTCTTTCTAGAAGTCTTAGTTGTTTTTTCTAGAACTTATCTAGACTTTATGTTGATTCCCAGGTAGTTGTAGTAATGGAAAAATTATCCTTTTTCCTTACTTGATTTGGGAATAATTGTCATTGAATTAACTTAATTTTTCCTAGGTTTAATGTTGTAATGTGTTGTACACACTCACATTGATCTTGGGACCCTTTTAATAAAATGTACTTAATTTGTACCCTATTTTAGGTGTTGTAAAGTGTTGTAACACACTTTCACATTTATCTAGGGTCTCCTTAATTAATTGTGGTTAATTAGTGTTTAATTGGACCTTTAATTCAAATTCAAGCCCTCTTTTCAAGGATCTATCCCAACACCCAATAATGATATTGCATATTTGAGGTGGGTTTTTGATGTTATTTCATCCCCTCGAGGTATGGTCCTAGAAAGTTGTGCTAGGACCCATTCACCTTTAGTGGCGAATGGGTCCTCCCTTAATAGGACCTCTCTTTTTGAATTTAATTGTGGCGGGATCCTTATGATTTTTAATACCTAGATTTGATGTCGGCTTGAATTATTTGAATTTCGAGGTTAATCTCTAAAATTAGTATAAATAAGGGATTAATTCACATAGTTTCATCCTAGAGTTCCAAGTATTCATGCATGATAGTAATTTTGAGTTCAAAAGAGCATTACAAGAGCATTTCAAAGGCATTTTAAGGCAGATTTGTGGAGTCTTATTGCAACATTTCAAGATCATTTCATCATGTTAAAGGTTTAATGCATTAATACATGTTGTTGAGATAAGATTGTTAATGTAGCATTGAAGATCCACCTTGAAAGTATTGTTTCACATCGTATTTGAGATCAAGATCTACATTCTTCATGGCCAGTTTGTGTTAGTTTGCAGATTTACATTCCAAGACATCATCCAAGGTATAAACATTGCATCATTTCATGTTCATGCTTCAATTTCATTATTTCATCATTTAGTTTAATTACCTAAGTGGGGTTTGACTTAGGAAAACCCCTATTCACTAACAATCAACAAGTTTTTCTCCTCTTGAGTGTGTGTTTGCAGATTTATAGGTTGAAGATCAAGTGGAGAAGACTTTTAGAGAAAAGTTACAAAAAGATGTCAAGTTGCAAAGTTGACCTTCATAGTGCAAGAAGATAGAATTGAAGCTACAAAATTTATTGCAAGTTATTGGGAGCTGAAAACCTAGGATTCAAGAGTCCAGATATTGAATTACAGGACCCAGAAGTTAGTTTTTCGAAACCCTAAAAGGACCCATTTGCCACTAAAGGAGAATGAGTCCTATATAGGGTTTGAAGCGGTGAAAATATGGGATCTGGGACTATAGACTGAGAGGAATAAAAACCAGAAGTCAATTTTTGGAACCCTAAAAAGGATCCATTCACCACTAAAGGAGAATGAGTCCTTTGTGGCCTAAAAACAACAAGTTTCTACAAGGTACACATCATTTCAAGCTCTCAAAACTTCCCTTTTCATTGCTATAACAATTAGGAATAGTTTTTGATTGTTATTTGCATTTTTTGGCCCTCATAATTGAATGTTTCATAGTGAAAATTAGTGGATCATCATCTTGATCTATTCACCTTGATGAACCCTATTTTTTATGTTTT
This sequence comes from Sequoiadendron giganteum, assembly GCA_007115665.2. NCBI lineage: Eukaryota > Viridiplantae > Streptophyta > Pinopsida > Cupressales > Cupressaceae > Sequoiadendron > Sequoiadendron giganteum. The sequence continues at coordinate 825,888,852 of CM021102.1, forward strand.
AGTAGTTAGTTTGTTATCACATGTCATAGGATTAAGACACATGTCACAATCATGTTCAATTCCATTCCTCACCTTGCCTATGTAAGGAAGGTCATTACATACACATATGTAATATAATTCATACCTCAACATCATTTTGATAGGTCTCAATATCAAGCAAGCTCATATTCTTGCATACTCTCTTGTAGAAGGTTTTCATTGCTTTTTTAGGTGGTCTTGGGTGTTGAGCTAATATTCAACTCTTACATGGTATTAGAGCCAAGCCTTGCAAAACCCTTCTCATATATGAGGGTTGATCTATTGCTAGTGAGAGATATAAGTTATTTTTAGTAAGGTTGAGTATGCTCTTCCCTTGCAGCATATGGTGAACCTAGGAATCATAAAATCTTGAAAAAAATACCAGATTTGGGGGTGTCTCTATACATGGGATTTCATGGTAGGTCATTTCAGTTTGTGTTGGAGGAAATATGAGCTTATATTTGAGATTATGGTAGCTAAGGAAGTCAAGATCGACTTTTGTTTTACCTAAATTTGACATTTTTTGCCAAAGTTATGAGGGTTTGAAAATTTGCAAGATCTAGAGGTTGCAGATCTTTTGGTACACTTTCACCCCGATCAGACCTCACCATCATCTTTAGAAGGCTTAAGAGATGAATATTGATATAAAGCATGCCTATATTCAACCTCAATTTCTTTCAAGGATTTTTTTTTATGTTCTACCTATTTTATTTCATCAGGATTTATAAAATATTTTATGGAGTTATAAATTCTTGGGCATATTATAAAGTCTACGGACTATTTTGTTATTTTTGGTAGATTAAATTTTGACTGGGCATATTTTATTGGTGGAAAAGACTTTGTCTACGGATCTTTTTTATTTTTGGCATTTAGTATCTTGCAAGGCCATAGCCCTTGTTAGCCACACCAGCCAATCAAATCCCTGCATACTGTAGTCGGATACATTCAAGGCTTGATGCCCATGTTCTTTGTTTGTCGACTGCGATTTCCTTGTCAGTCAACACTCACCATCGACCCTGTCAAACTCTGTACCAACCTTTTCTGTAGTGTTGGTCAGCTTTTAAAGCCGACGATACTCATTGCCACTGAATTTCCTTGATAGTCCTCATCCTTTCCTATTTTTTTGTAAAGTTTTTGGGCTTCTATTTCCTCACAAGCTAGACTCCAACCTATCGTAAGGTTTGTCTTCAATCGCCCGTCCAAGCACCAACCTTATCACCAATTGAGGGATTTTCTAGAGGGGCGATGCCACCCCGACTGCTACCTGTAAACCACCTCGCCACTGTCCAACATGGTGGCACTCTTTTTTATTTTCCCAAAACACTCGCGGTCACATGGATGATCGAGGACCAACCCTTGGGGGGCTTAAATTTTGTGCCCAGTTTGCTTGTAGAGTGCCTCCATTGGGCCTTTTTTAATTTTGTATAAATTTTTGCCACAATATCAAAATTTTGCAAACAATATATCGACAAAAGTTTGGTTCCGCGTACTTTGCAACAGTGTAGGTCTTTTTCCCAAATTTTTCTGTAGGTAAAAATTATTGGCAACTAAAGTCAGATCTCCCCTTTGGACCTTCGAGCTCATAAATTTCTACCAATTTCTCCGATTTTGGTGATTCAAGTTAAGTTTGGTAGGTATTCAAGAGCTCTTTCATTTGGTTCATGTACTTTTTTCAGATTCATCCCCAAGTGTGATTTATTTAGAATTTTTCATATTGGCTTTCTACTTCATAGATTGAATATCCTATCTTTTGGAGAAGTTATGTTTGTGGGCGTGCTTCATTTTCAATTTTATTTTCAGATTTGGGAGTTTCTAATTGTTGTTAAATGTTAACGTGTTTTTAATTGTGGAGATCTATCATAGTTCATTATGGGGTTTTCATTTCATCCTTCTTTGATTATGTTGAAAAGGGGAAACTATAAACAATCGAGAGATGACATCCTAAAAAATATTAGATGGCTTCATTTTTGCCACATTTGTATAATCCTGTTCCCCTTCCTGGTACAGATAGTAAGAAAATTTCTTGGAATTGCAAAAGGCATCATACTATAGGAGTTATTGCAATTCATATTGATGATGGCACTTTGAATTCTATTGATAATTTTGAGTGTCCTCATACTCTTTGGACTAAAATTTGGGAGATATATGGAGATCCTAATACTTAGCCATTTCCAGGTGATCCTATTCTGGATTTTCTTGTACCACTTCATTCTTCAGATAGGATACCCTATGATCATAATACTATGCAGGAGTTTATAAATTTACAATGCTTTGAATCTTCAAACGAGGATGACTAGGGTTCTTCAAATGCTCCTTCTTCTCCATCAAAGATGTTTGTTGTACCTTCACCTTCAATGATTCCTTGTGTAGAGTCATTTATTGAGGCTTCTACCCTTACTATTTAGTAAGACCATACACCTTGTGTTGATGATTCATTGAGAACTTCCAATGATTCATTGCAACAAGTATCTCATTGTCTTTCTAATTGGGATTCCTATTTACCAAACATTGCATTCTTGTTTGTGGAGTCTCACATTTCAAATTTGGAGTAAAAATTTGAGGGTTATCTCTCCTCTTTGATGACAGTTAGTGTACAAATTTTGTCAAACCATCAAGTTGTCTTTGGATCTTGTTTAACATCAGTTTCCACACAGTCCTAATTTGTCACCTTCTTCATTGATTGGATATGTACCTGATTTGATTGTGGCATCTTCACCTTCAGTGGAAAATGAGACACATGAGAAATTTTTAGAGACAAAATCATCATACATATTCATGATTCTTTCTTTCAATTCATATGCCAAATGGGAAGCATACCTTCATTTTTACTTGGTTTTGTTTCTTTCAAAAGGGAGACAAGTTATTTGTTGACATTGGATCATGTTTTGTCTTCAGACACTTACCATTTTTACAAGCGATCACACATTGTGGGGGGCTAAATAATCTCTCTCTTTCCCTCTTATGGGTGGGACTATTGATTGTAATGTATCTATGTGATGGGTGGTGTACTTTGGGGGTATCATGGAGTCATCCATCCTTCTTCACTTGATTTTTTATTTTCTCTCTTTTGGAGAGGAGTTTTGTCCCACTAGGTTTTCTCCTTTTCTTCATTTGTGAGAGATTTCTTTTGCATTTGTACATGGGTACATAACATGGCCTTGTAGCTGGGACAGGTCTATCTGTGCATGTTTTGCATAATAATCATCTCCCTAAGTGTCACTTAAGAGGGGGTGTTGGTGTCAATATAAAACCTCATACCTAGTAATTTATCTCACTAGGTAATTAGGGGACTTAATTCAAATGATTTAAGTTTACTTAGGATATAAGATTATTTCTAGAATTCTTAGTTGGCTTTTATAGAACTTATCTTATCTAGCTTTTATGTTGATTCCTAAGAAGTTAGTTTTTTGTCACATGTCATAGGATTAAGACACATGTCACAATCATGTTCAATCCTATTCCCCACCTTTCCTATATAAGGAAGGTCCTTGTACATATATGTAACATACTCCATACCTCATCATCATTTTGATAGGTCTTAATATCAAGTAAGGTCATATTCATGCATACTCTCTTGTAGAAGGTTTTCATTGTTTTTGTAGGTGGCCTTGGGTGTTGAGATAATCTTTAGCTCTTACAATGAAGGTGGCCAAACCACTCATACCATAATTTTCTCACTTCATCTGAATGAGTAAGCAAGGCCGGAGGAGAACCATCAAGTATAAAATATGAGAAGGTATATAACCTAGCTTGGTGATTTTCCCTTCCTAAAGCTATCAATTTTTTGTTATGTAAGTCTCTAATCTCAATTGAATCTGGAGAAAACTGAACTCTCATGCCTTTCCTATCTGATTAATATGATACACTAATAGGAGATTTTTTGAAAGAGAAGGTACACTTAGAAAATTTGTGAATTTTCCACCTTCGACTTCAACATACCCTCTCCATGTAGCTGATGTGGAGTGTCATCGCTAAGGATAATGCAAGACATGATAGAGGGCTCTAAAAAAGAAAAAAATAACTTGTGAAGAATCCATATGGTGTGAGACTCCTAAGCCAATGATCCAAGATGGAGTCAATGAAGATGCAGTAGAAACTAAAGCATTGCTCTTATGTTTCTCTTTTTCTTTATCCATTATATTTGTAGAATCTTGAGTAGATGAGGGTGCTCAAAATATTTAGGGACCCCTATGTTATTCTTCTCAAGAAGATGAGTAAAGTGGTCTATCTATTTCTTCATACATGTGCTCATCATGCCAAAGTTTGTTGTAATAGGAACACTTATCTCCTTATTTCATGCATTTCCCCTATTTTGAAGAAGTTTCAATGTTGTTTTCAGTGGACTCAATTTTTATATCTTTCTTAGTCTCCTTGTCATTTAAAGTGTTTTTCATCTTTTATTTATCCTTTGAAGCCTTTGGTTTCTCATTCCCAGAAATAAGGGCTTGAGGTTATGAAGACTTCATTGTGCCCATCTAAATTAAATTATCCTAAGTTCTCTAGTTAAGTTGGCTATAAATTCATCTAGACAAGGTGTTTTTCATGTGGTTCCAAGAGCCTTTTTGGTGGAGTAAAAGGTTGACACAAACATAGAATATTCTAGACCTAGTTTGTAGAGAATAGAAAGGACTAGTTGATCATCCTTTTTCTCTATCCCACATTCTTTCAAATATAACCTTAGTGACTTAAAATTAGTGAAAAAATCATGTAGTGTATCAAAAGTCCTAGGGCTCAAGCCAATGAACTCATTTTCTAACTTATAACTCTTCATTTCATCTAGCTTTCCAAAGGGTATTTTTAAGGTTGTCCAAACTTCATTTGAAGTTTTTAAAGCTTCAATATGAAAGAGGAGTTCAAAATAAATTCTAAGACATAGAAACCCAAATGCTTGATCACACTTCTTAAACCACTTTACTTTGGCCTCATTATTAGTGAAGGAAATGGAAGAGAAACATACATAGAAAAATAATTTAAATATATTTTACATTCAACATAGAACAACCATTTTTCTTTGCTACAACATAACATTTTTTCTATTAAACTTTTGTCACACAAAAATTACAAACATGCCAGTATAAGTTTTTAGCTAGGTCAAAAATTAATACAAACTTAATGGCAATTACAAATTCAAGAAAAAAATCATCCATACAAAGTCAAATCGGTTTAACTATATGTCCTTCAGACTTAATTAAACGTCCTTTACATCCTATCTATCTGCCATCACAACACGCACAAACTACCACCGAAGGAAGGTGAACCAAGGTCAACCACTACACTACCGCTGCGGATTTTGGAGAGGCCGCGGTGACCGCGATGACCAACAGAAGATGCTATCCCGCATTACCGCGGTGAGGGTGGAAGTCGGTCGCGGTGTGGTGGTTGGCACTCTGGAAGTTAGCTAATGGTCCACCACAGTACCGCTGACTATTAGCAAAGGGACCATGGTAAAGCGATAACCATGTTGTGGTGGTTAACTGATGACCAGGAATAGAGCAACGAAGAGCACCGTGATACCACATGCGCCTAGCTTGAAGACCGCGAGAAGGAGGTAATAGTGATCTAGCGGTTAACTGCATTGCCTCAGGCATCATGCGGTTAACACACGGTAGTGAGGTAAGTGAAGATGACCTCCACCATGAAACCCCCGATAGTGAAGTGGATGACCACAATATAGCGATATACTGTGAAGGAGATGGCCGTGAGACTGCCGAGTGGAGGGAGAAGTCCCGCGGTAGCCTGGTAGACACCGCCAAACTATGAGTAGGTGAAATAGAGGGTGCAAAGGTGCGGTAAGGGCAGGAGACTGGCGCGGGACTGGAGTAAAAATCCGACACTCCCCCTTGAACAAACCTCATGCAGTCAGAGACGCCCAGTCTAGTTTGTTGGCATATGAATTCATCTCGGCCTAGTGGCTTCATGAGAAGGTCTACAACTTGATCTTCTGATTTGCAAAAAACTAAGGAAAGCTCCCCACCATTAATTAGTTCCTTGATAAAATGAAATCGAGTGTCAATATGTTTGCTGCATTTATGAAATATAGGATTCTTCGACAGAGCTATGGTTGAATTGTTATCACATAGAATATTTGTTGCCTCTATCTTCTCATTTTGAATTTCTTACAGTATTCGTCTCATCCACACTGCCTGGCAAGATGCGCTCGTGGCTGCAACATACTCAGCTTCAACTGAAGACAATGTGACTATAGGCTATTTTTTAGAAGCCCATGCAACTACTCCACTGCCAAAATGAAAGGCATAGCTAGATGTGCTATTCCTGTCATCAACACTCCCAGCACAATCACTGTTAGTAAAACTTGTTAGTTTGAATTCATCAGTTCTTGAATACTGAATGCCATAATTTTTCGTTCCATTGATGTATCTTAGAATTCTCTTTCCAGCCATCCAATGTGATACTTTCGGTGCTTCCATGAATCTGAAGGTTAAGCTGACTGCATACATGATGTCAGGTCTTGTGGATGTTAAATACATAAGACTCCCTACTAGCTATTTATACAAAGTTGGATTAACATCTGAGCCTTTGTCTTCCTTACTCAATTTCACACTAGTCACCATTGGAGTAGGTGCTGACTTACAATTAAACATATTAAATCTCTTTAAAATATCATTCGCATATTTAGATTGCGAAATAAAAATGCCATATTTATTCTAATTTACCTTAATTCCCATAAATTACTTCATTAGACCCAAGTCTGTCATTTCAAACTCTTTCAACATTTCTGTTTTGAACAAATCAACTGATAGATTTCCAGTCAAAATTAAATCATCAACATATAGGCATATGATCAAGATTTTACCTTCTTCATTCATCTTGGTATACAGTGTTGGTTCACTGTCACATCTAGTAATTCCATTCTTTGTGAAATAGTTGTCTATTCTACTATACCAAGCTCTTGGGGCTTGTTTCAGACCATAAAATGCCTTATTCAATTTGTAGAATTTATCTTCTTGTCCTGGTATCTCATATCCAGGTGGCTGTTTAATGTACACTTCCTCTTCTAGATATCCATTGAGAAAAGATGACTTCACATCCATTTGGTGAACTAACCAACAATTCTGTGCTGCCAAAGCCAATAACATTTTGACTATGTCAAGGCGTGCAACTGGTGCAAAAGTTTCATTATAGTCTATTCCACGTTGTTGTGCATAACCTTTTACCACCAATCTGGCTTTGTGCTTCTACACTTCTCCATTTGCATTCAATTTTGTCTTATAAATCCATTTGACACCAATGACATTTTTTTCCTTTGGAAGACTCTGCAACTCCCATGTCTGATTGTTTTCTATTGAATCTATCTCATCATCCATTGCTGTTAACCATTTTTCTTCCTTGATTGCATCTTCATAATGAATTGGATCTTCAGCTTGAGAATAAAAGACAAAGAGTGTAAATTGCTGAGAATTTTTCTCATAGGTTCATTTTGATTATAAATACCACTCATGCTTCTAATTTTTTGCCTCCTCATGCTAGCCAAGGTTGGGCTTGAAAGATCACTCGAATATGTAGAATATGGACTTAAAGGTCCTACGCCAAAAATTCTTCCTATGATTGGCATCTGCAGTCCTCTTGTTACTGCTCTTGTATTACTTGCTAGTGTCAATTGTTGAGCACTTTCTTGAGGTTCAATAAGGACAACAGGTACATTAGCTAGAACTCATCTTGAGGGATATTGATTGTAACATTGACTGTACTCTCTTTGCTTCCATCCCATGCTCCATCTTCAATAAATTGAACATCCCTACTGATTATAACTTTCTTAGTTAATGGATTAAACAATTTATATGCCTTGGATTCTTCACTGTAACCAATAAAAATGCATTTCTCTCTTTTGTTATCAAGTTTTCTTCTCAACTCATCAAGGACATGTGCATATGAAACACATCCAAAAACTCTCATGTGAGATACACTATGCTTTTTACCTGTCCATGCTTCTTCAGGGATAATATTCATCACACTTTTTGTTGGGCATCTATTCATGATATATGCTGCACAAGATACATCTTCAGCCCAAAATTCATTTGTTAAGTGCTTGGATTTCAACATACTTCTAGCCATCTCCATTATGGTTCTATTTTTTCTTTCTACTACACCATTTTGTTGAGGTGTGTATCTTATTGTGAACTGTTTGTGTATTCCATGTTCTTTGCAGAAATTTAAGAATTCTCTTGATACGTATTCACCTCCTCTATCTATTCTCAACACTTTAATGAAACAACCACTCTGTTTTTTAGCTAGAGACTTGAATTGACAAAATAAATTAAACACTTCACTTTTGTGCTTCAAAAAATACACCCATGCCTTCCTTGAATAATCATCTACGAAATTCAGAAAATAATAGCTACCACCTATTGAAGGTGTCTGCATTGGACCACACAAGTTTGAATGAACAATTTCTAATGGGGCTTTTGCTCTTGTGGATTTCCCTGTTGGGAAAGATTCTCTATGTTTCTTTCCTAGTATGCAACCTTCACAAACTCTCTCGGGTTTTTCAATTAATGGAATTCCCTTTACCATGTTCTTCCTATGAAGCAAATTCAAACCTCCAAAATTTAAATGACAGAATCTTAAGTGCCAAAGCCAGTTTTCATCCTTTACCTCTACCTGAAAGACAGTCTGTATAACAATTGATACCTCTTGTGCTTGTGCAAAGTTTGTGCTCAAGGCTGGTTGAATTCTTAAAGGAAACATCCTATTGTTTGTCATCATAATTTTTGCAATCAACTGGCCACTTGGGTATTTGTCTAAAATAGTGCACAACCCATTCTTGAAAGTCACTTTATAACCTTTTTGAATTAACTATCCTACACTCATCAAGTTGTGTTTAAGACCAGGCACAAAATAAACATCAAAAATATATTTTTCCTCCCCCTGCTTGGTAAGAATATTGACATTCCCTTTTCCTTTAACTGACACTTTGTTGTCATTACCCAGGGTGACATCTGACTTAATATTCTCATCTAAACTTGTGAACAACTCTAAGTTCCCTGTCATATGATTACTACAACCCGAGTCTAAAAACCAAACTTCTTTCTCACTAGCTTGAGCTACATTACAGGCTAAAAACATTGTTGTCTTATTAGGTCTATGGTCTTGACTCTCTCTAGTAAAGTTTGCATTTTGTCTACCCATATCATACTGCTTCTTCCTACACTCATTCATGTAATGGCCAATTTTCTTACAATAATGACATTGGACCTGAGATTTTTCATACCTTTGACCTTAAGGAAAGTTTTGAGATGGGTTTTGGCTGCTGCCTCTTCCACTTGAACTTGATTGGTTATTTCTTCCACCTATGTTGAAACCTCTTCCTCTTGATCTGAAATTTTTCTCTACCTCTACCTCTTCCTTGGTTAATTGAAGCTTGTGACTTGAATGCATGCTCCAATGACATATTTTCTATTCTGCTAAGTCTGTGCTCATGAGAAATGACTAAAGCATAAAGCTCATCAACTGAGTACTATGTGAGATCCTTTGTCTCTTCTATTGTGACTAAAATTGACTCAAATCTTGTAGGTAAGCTTCTTAAAATATTTTCTATAACTTTGATATCTTCTAGTGTCTGTCCATCTGTTCTCATCTAGTTTACCAGTCCCATTATTTGAGTAAAGTATGAATCAATAGACTCATTTTATTTCATAAATAGAGTCTCAAAATCTCTTCTCTGTATTTGCAACTTTGCAGTTTTAACTTTGTCCATTCCTTGATATGCAATTTGTAAAATGTCCCATACTTGCTTGGACTTGGTAGTGGCTGAAATTCTGGGAAAAATACTTTCATGTACACCTTGTAGAATGAAGAAGTGTGCCTTTGAATCTTTCTTGTTGTTGTCTTTCAACAAATATTTCTCTGCTTGTGTCAAGGCATTATATGCTACTGTATCTGCCGAATCTGGAAACCCATTTTCTACAAACTCCCATAAATACTGTGAACAGAACAATGCTCTCATTGTTATTGACCAATAGTCATAATTCTTCCCATTTAGCTTTGGAATTTGGGGATTACTCAAGCTTATGCTTGCTGCCATGATTTACAAACTCTCTATTGAATTACCTTAGGCTCTGATACCACGTGAAGGAAATGGCAGAGAAACATACACCAAAAAATAATTTAAATATCTTTTACATTCAACATAGAACAACCATTTTTCATTTGCTACAACAGAGCAATTTTTCTATTAAACTTCTGTCACACAAAAATTACAAACATGCCAGTATAAATTTTCAGCCAGGTCAAAAATTAATACAAACTTAATGGCAATTACAAATGCCAACAAAAAATCATCCATACAAAGTCAAATCAATTTAACTATACGTCCTTCAAACTTTATTCAATGTCCTTTACATCCTATCTATCCATCAGCACAACACGCATAAGCTGGCACTGAAGGAAGGTCAATCGAGGTCAACCACCATGCTAGCACTGTGGATTTTGGAGAGGCTGTGGTGACCATGGTGACCAGCAAAAGATGCTATCCCACATTATTGCGGTGAGGGTGGAAGCTGATCGTGGTGTGGTGGTTGGCGCTCTGGTAGTTAGCTAATGGTCCACCGCAGTACCGCTGATTGTTAGCAAAGGGATCGTGGTAACCATATTGTGGTGGTTAACTGACGATCAGGAATGGAGCAATGAAGAGCACCACGATACCGTACGTGGTTAGATTGAATACTGAGATAAGGAGGTAACAGTGATCTAGCGGTTAACTGCATTGCCTCAGGCATCATGTGGTTAACGCGCGGTAGCGAGGTAAGTGAAGATGACCGCCATCGTGAAACCGCCGACAGTGAAGTGGATGATTGTGGTATAGTAGTATACTACAAAGAAGACTACTGTGAGACCACTGAGTGGAGGGAGAAGGCCTGTGGTAGCCCGGTAGACACCGCCGAACCACGAGTAGGGTGGGTGCATGGAAATGGGTAGCAATTCCGTGGACACCCTAAAAAAAAAATGTTGAAAACCATAACGCGAGCGCGTTATAATGCACTTGTGTTATGTCTCTGTTAAACCTAGGCCAGATCTCGATAGCTACAAACAAATAATGTGAGCGCATTATAACGCGCTCGCGTTATTAACTGTTAAAAGCAAAAAAAAAAATGCAAATCTCTCATTTGCATTTCGACTAGTTTTTTTGCTGCACCCATGACCAAAAACCCCAGAATATCATGCTCACATTCTAGGAGGAGAATTTCTTCACCATCAATCACTATTTCTTCACAAAGATGGTGCCATGATGACAAGGAGCTGTAAGAGGTAAGGATTCTATGGTTTTTGTTTTGAATTTGTTAGTTTTAGGTTGAATTTGTTATTTTTAGGTTAAATTTGATATCTATTTGTTTGAATTTTTAGGAGATGAAAATCAACTTGCAAACCCTCAAAATCCTCAACAGGAAGACTAACCAAATCCTCAAGATCAAAATCAACCACAACATCAACCTCCTCCACCAATCACTCAACCCCCTGTTGGCACTCAACAAAACTTAATGAGTGAAATTGAGAACAACAATTGTTTTTTTGAGAATTTGATCAATAGGTTGAGTGATCCAAATGGTTCAACCACATAAAGAATGACCCTAGAAAATTCATTGAAAGATATGTTAACAAACGTAGATTCAATTAGCAAACAAATAACTGGATGGGAAGATAGGATGCAGGTGGCTATGGACTATTATGCAAATAAACTATGATACAAGGATGTGAAAGATTTAAAAATTACAAAAGGTGATTTGTGCTCATTATTCACCGACCCACGCACAAATCAAAATCTTACCCTCAATGTGAAGAGGTTTCCTATCCATTGGTGCCACCACCAGTAGATGAAGGACCGATTTTATGATAGGTGGTACATGGTCTTCGATTACCCACCGTGCAACAATTGTGAGGTCCCACAATATTTCCTTAGGAAACTATACAGTGAGTTCATATTGAACAAAATCCCAAATTATTTTGATATGAGGGATTTCCAGGGGAGAGGTGGGGGGTCAGCTTAGGATAGACCTAGTGCATAGCCAGATCCTACATGGCAAGGTAGACGAGCTCTTGCTAGGCCACCTCATGAACACGTTATTATGCCTTCCATCGTGAAGGAAGGTGCTGACATAGAGACATTGCAGGCAATCAACACTTTGACTCAGAGTGTCATCCATCATACTAGCCCTATTCTACAACGCCATCTAGGGGAGTCTTCGAGTGGTGGCCTTCGAACACATGTGTGTCAATCTTGTGGGGCTACTTGTTCACATGACCCCACCGACCCTCAGGAGACTAGTACATAGGATCCCTCTGCAACTATGGAGATGAAGAGGGCAGCTGACATTTTGCATGAGGCATATGGAATTGATAGTCAGGTAAAAGTTAGTGCATGTGTTCACTGAATTTAATTTATTAAATTTCGATTATGAAATGAAAGATTAACTAAAAATGTTTTATGATTTTAATAAAATTGCAGGGTCACAGTGTTGAGACTGGATACACCGGCCCCCCATCAACCTATTTTTGTAGTACACCTATCGCTAGGGTATGTAACTAGTAAACAATTATAAGTTTATTTCATATTAATGGAATTGTTTTATGAATGGTAATTTTATATGCAATTTTGGATGTTGAATAGACTAATATTGGAGGTTTTGATGGAACACTTCCCAGTGGTGGTGGATTTACTCAAACCTTCACCTAGGTAATATAATAAAGAGTTTAACTAATGAATCAAGTACTTAATAGATTTGTGTAGTTTATACATGCACATCATTGATTACGCTGAATAATTTGTTGTTTTATTTTCAGTTGTTGCGAGATGATACACCTCCAAATGTGACGAGGGCAATGGATATTGGTGTGACATTTGCTATAAAATCTTTGATGGCTCTGAAAGAAGAGGTATGAGGCAAATTAGTAAATTTTAATTTACATTTGTTGTTATAGATGTTAGTTAGTGAAAAATCAAACCATTATTGATTCACGTAGTTTTTGTCTATTTGTATGGTTTATACAGGGCTTGAGCACGCCTGAACATGGGCATAAGGATATTTCCCTCATGGAGAGAGATCATGAGATGGCTGTAAGTGATTATTTTGTCAAATATATCATTTTTTATAATGTAATTTCTATATATTCATGTCTTTACTTCTTATTGTAACAGTTAAAACTTCACCATGAACTAAACCCTAGGAGGAGTAACAGGAGCACTCCACGAGCGCAACAAAAATGAGTGATAGACCTATCGCCATTTGAGTGAAAATGAAAGGGAAATATTTTATTTCCCGCGCATGGAGAGAAATGACTTTTGATTCCAGAGTCCTTTGTTGTATGCCTACATGGCAGTTTTGTACATATTTTTTATTGGACATATTTGACATTGTATGCCTAGATGGCATTCTCGTAAGCCTATATGGCTATTTTGTACATATATTTCTTAATTATATCAACATATATTGATGTATGCCTACATGGCTATTTGGTTAATACAAATATATTTTATTAATTCCTGTCCATATTTGCATTCTAAATTGATGGTTCAATAGATATGAGTTACATGTATTCAAGTGTATAATTCACAACTTACGTGTATACTTTGTGACTTACGTGCATTCGAGTGTATACTTTATGGCTTATATGTTTTCATGCATATACTTTGTTTTAATTTGTGTATACTATGTATTCATGTGTATACTTTTTGAGGCTTACGTGTTTTTGAGTACTTGTACTTCCCTTATTGACATGTACATGTTTGACTTATTCATGTGTATAATTATTAATTGGTTACCCCTAGCATTGATTTATGTCATCCTCAATGCATGATCCTTGAGATGGAGTAAGAACACCCTCAAGGTCAAAAGGAGTTTCACATGCATTCTTCATAGGCTCATTTTGGTAGTGAAACCAAAAACCTCTTGCATCATTGAAACAAATTTTTTTTCCTATATAGCAGGTATGAAGTCATTATCATTCTCCATCAGTTCTTCATGTATCCACTCCCCATTAATGGTTGTCTCATGACTTTCATGAAACTAAGCACTTATCTCATTTGTGATAGAATAAATCTATGAAGATTTATCTTCATCCTTATGAACCATTCATTATCATGAGAGATGGGTTCTTGTGAACCACTACTGATGAATCATGGGTCAATGAGTTTGACTTGTAAAACTACACGATTGAATCCTGATAGAAATATCACAATAATTATATATCTAAATGTGTTATTTCCTTTAGCTAAAATTTGTGCTTATACTTATCTGATTGATGTATGTTTGTGTATTGGATCATAGCAATTTCTATTTGATGATGCTATTGTGTCTTTAAGGTTTATTTATTAAAGGGTGCATGAAACAATTTTTAAATCCTTAAAAATATTTGAATTTCTTAGGTTTTTCTATTTGTTGAGTCTGGGCTCCGAGCCCGAGTCCAAGTCAAAAAATGGCTTGTCAAGTCCAAGGTGCGTCCTAGTCTTGTAACACTGGTGTGGACACATCGAGGAATAATGTATATTCTGATGAAGAGAGAACCCTTCCTTGTTTCCAAACAAACCATGGTATAGATATGGTTGGTTGAGATAAAACACTCTTCTGGATAGTTCGAACCATAATCTTTCATGGCTAAAAACACACCTTCATTACATGTGTGTTCTTGATCCTATTGAAGAAATGGTGGAACATGTTGTAGATCAAATATTGCAACCCTAAGTCCACAAGAAGGTTACTTGTCCCGATTTCTGCAAATGTCTTTAAGATGTTCATCCTTCTTGAGTAATGTGAACTATTGATGTCATATAGATCTTTGAAACTGTCTGCAATCATGTGCAATACGATAGAAGCTAGAGCTATATCTAATACTACAAATGACTGCTCAATGGAATCCTGATAGCAATATCACAATTTGACACGTTTTAGAAAATACCTCCTACTTATCAATTGATGAGCTAAAGGGGCTCTATAATGAATGTTTCATAAGGCACAACACTTGCTGAAGGCTTTGCAAATGGGGTTGCAAGCTAAGTGGGCTTAACCTTGGGGAAAAAACTTTGTGGTTAAGCGCTTGAGCTAGAGTATACTGGAATGGGCGACCTCCTGGGAAGGCCTAGTGCCTCACCTCTGTGAGCATCACCTAGATGTAATGAGTGCTAACTGGGCCATTCAATATCATTTAAAATTTGTTGCTTTAAGCAACTTACAAATTTGCGACTTTAGACTCCTCGAACCTAAGGGATCGATTCGGTGGAACATAGCTCGAAGCAATTCCATGTGTTTTGATGCAAAAGAGGACCATGCCTAGCGTAAAAATACCTATTTGGATGTGTTGGAATAGTTCGCTTGGTCACACAAGTTGCAGAACAAAAGTTGCACTACTTTGCAACTTTGCATTGCTTGCATTTGATGCTTTTTCCATCAAGTGAAAATCCGCCACCACTGAAAAACCACTCTGAGATAGCCAAAAATGAGAGAATTTTTTGTAGAAAGGCTCAACATAATCCTATAGAATCAGACAAGAAGTTTCTAAGCATACCGATAACTGAATAATAACATGCTAAAGTTTGCAGCCATTTTGCACTTTGGACCCTTGAGGGATCGATTTGGTGGAACATAGCTTAGAGCGATTCCACGTGTTTCGGTGCAAAAGAGGACCATTCCTAACGTAAAAATACCTATTCGAACGTGTTGGAACAGTCCGATTGGTCACACGAGTTGCAGAGAGAAAGTTGCACCACTTTGCAACTTTGCACAGCCTGAATTTGACACTTAAGTGAAAATCTGCCGCCACGAGAAAACCAATCCAAGATCGCCAAAACTGAGAGAGGTTTTTCTAGAGGGGTCCAAGGAATTTTTTTAGGATCATACGAGAAGTTTCTAAGTGTCACGGTATCCAAGTAATAGTATGCTAAAGTTTGCAGCCATTTTGCACTTTGGACCCTTAAGGGATCGATCCGGTGGAACATAGCTCAAAGCGATTCCATGTGTTTTGGTACAAAAGAGGACCATGCCTAGCATAAAAATACATATTTGGATGTGTTGGAACAGTTCTTTTAGTCACACAAGTTGCAAAACAAAACTTGCACCACTTCGCAACTTTGCACTACTTGCATTTGATGCTTTTTCCATCAAGTGAAAATCCGCCGCCATGAGAAAACCACTCCAAGATAGCCAAAACCGAGAGAGGTTTTTCTAGAGGGGCCCAATTCCTTTCTATAGGATTAGATGAGAAGTTTCTAGGTATCACAATATTCAAGTAATAGCATGCTGAAGTTTGCAGCCATTTTGCACTTTGGACCCTTAAGGGATTGATCCGGTGGAACGTAGCTCAGAGCGATTCCATGTGTTTCAGTGCAAAAAAAAACCATTCCTAGCATAAAAATACCTATTTGGACGTGTTGGAGTAGTTAGTTTGGTCACACGAGTTGCAGAGCGAAAGTAGCACCACTTTGCAACTTTGCACTGCTTGAATTTGACACTTTTTCCATCAAGTGAAAATCCGCCACCATGAGAAAATCACTCCAAGGTAGCCAAAACTGAGAGAGGTTTTTCTAGAGGGGCCCAATTTATTTCTATAGGATCAGATGAGAAGTTTCTAAGTGTAATGGTATCCGAGTACTAGCATGCTGAACTTTTCAACCATTTTGCACTTTAGACCCTTAAGGGATCGATCCGGTGGAACATAGGTCGGAGCGATTCCGCGTGTTTTAGTGCAAAAGAGAACCATGCATAGCGTAAAAATACCTATTTAGACATGTTGGAAGAGTCCACTTGGTCACACGAGTTGTAGAGTGAAAGTTGCACCACTTTGCAACTTTGCACAACTTGAATTTGACACTTTTCCCATCAAGTGAAAATCTGCCGCCATGAGAAAACCACTCCAAGATAGCCAAAACTGAGAGAGGTTTTTCTAGAGGGGTCCAACTAATTTTTGTAGGATTAGATGAGAAGTTTCTAGTTGTCATGGTATCCAAGTAATAGCATGCTGAAGTTTGCAGCCATTTTGCACTTTGGACCCTTAAGGGATTGATCTGGTGGAACATAGCTCAAAGCGATTCCACGTGTTTCAGTGTGAAAGAGGACCATGCCTAGTGTAAACATACCTATTCATATGTGTTGGAATAGTCTGCTTGGTCACACAAGTTGCGAAACGAAAGTTGCACCACTTTGCAAATTTGCATTGCTTGCATTTGATGCTTTTTTGATCAAGTGAAAATCCGCTGCCATGAGAAAACCACATTAAGATAGCCAAAACCAAGAGAATTTTTCTATAAGGGCCCAATTCCTTTTTGTAAGATTAGACGAGAAGTTTCTAAGTGTCACGGTATCTGAGTACTAGGATGTTGAATTTGGCAGCCATTTTGCACTTTGGACCCTTAAGGGATCGATCCGGTGGAACATAGCTCGAAGTGATTCTACGTGTTTCAGTGTGAAAGAGGACTATGCCTAGCGTAAAAATACCTATTCAGATGTGTTGGAACAATCCTCTTGGTCACACGAGTTGCAGAAAAATGTGTACAAATTGTTTACATGACCTTTATATGACCTTTTTCACATTGTTTACATTTCAAAATTCAAAGTTTGCAAATTTTCCTACTCAAGGCATTTATAGAACAAGGTGCTAATACACCAAACATGAAATCCAACCTTACAATATTTGAGTATATCTCATTATGTAATTAAATCTTATTACAATTCCTCTGGCACTTCGTTCTCTCAGATCTTTTACAATGTCACTCATACATTCAAGATTCTCTTTAAATGTCTACATCATAGGTGCTCATTATGAGGTTAACTTCAAACGAGTAACTTGAGATTCCCTTGCTAAGCTTCAAACGCTCTCTTATAATGGCTTGAAATCAAAATTGAGATTTGTCAAAATCATCAAAATAAGTATGTTGCATTGCTTTTTTGGTTGAGATTCTCTTTGATGGCTCTTAAATCAGCATTTTCTGCAACGAAAGATCAATCAACCCTTAGTAGTTTACTTACAAATACGCAAAGTAAAAGAGATAAATAAAGAGCATCTAAAATGGAAATGAAATAAAAATATATGGAAGGAAATTACAGATGTTGCATGCAGGCATCAAAATAAGGATGTTGCATTGCTTTTCTGGTTGACTTTCCCGTTCTCTTTTTGACGGTTGAGGTTCCTCTACAATCGGGTTGTTTTCATAAATCATTTCCAATTTCTTCTTTTCACTATATTCTTCCACCCAAACTCTCTCCTTTTATTTCAAGGTTTCCTTCTCTTCGTCTGTTAGTTTCCTCTTTGTCTTTTTCTTCGGCATGACAGATAATTTTATCTGTACCATGGTAATGAGACGACTATTAGTTCCTAAAAATGTATCCATTTAAGTTAATTGAAAAATATATGTCTTCGAAGGCTTCATTTAAATAATAATTACAATCATTGTGTACAAAATTTAACCTAGCATGTAGACAAATGTGTACAAACTATGGAAGCACTAGGCTGGCTAGAGCACATTTCTAACTAAAAGTGAATAACCATGATGGTGATTCTGAAAACTAATGAGTGAATGGAATTGTGAGTGTTTGATAAGTTTGTGGTGTAGGAGCACCTTGACAATCTATGCTTCCATTTTGAAATTTGATTCAATTTGGGGTATCTTCATGTTGTAAGAGGGTCATTAAAGACACTTTCCATGTATCGGTTATATGAGATTTCAAAGGTGGTTGTTTGTTAGTTATAGGAATTGGGGGGAGTTTTTTGTCATTGAAAAATGTTTAAACAACCTCCATTGGCTCGAAGGGAGGATTTTTGTTCATTTTGAAATCCATTTTTTTGATAAAAAATACTCTTTTGCATAAATTCATTGGTTTTTTTGCACTTTCGTGCACTTGTACGCATCTATACAGCCTCCCCTTGATAGAAAACTAATATAATATTGTAGGAACATGTCTTAACTCTCTAATGTATCAGTTCTAAGGGCTTAACATTACGTTTGAAGGGAGCAATTGACAATTTTTTGAAACTGCTCATTTCAAGCTAGTCAAGGGTTTGAGTAGGATTTAATTATGAAATGACCATCCCACCTACTGTTATGAATTTTTTCTTGGTGGGATGGAATTTAAATTATTAGATTAGGGTCTTTTATTTTTGAAAATACCTTGGAATGAAACTAATGACAATAGGATGGGGTTCTTAGCTCAAACAAGCACTTTTCCATGAGAATTTGAGGAACCAAGGAGTGATTTTGAAAAAGTGTTGAAGGAGTGGTCTATGTAATGAACTTTTGACCTTGTGCAGGGTATTTTGAAGATGTTTGATGCTTTGGAATGGTCTGGGAAGGCTCGGGTATAGGAGTTTCTATAAACCCCCCTTCTTTGCATTGAAAAATGGAGGTTTTTGTATTGGAAGCCTAGTTGAGCGGGTAAGGTCCCAAGACCTATAAATTATCTTGTTTTGAGACCTAATTAAAGACTATTTTTGGGTTTGGAAGTCTGGTGTGAAGATCTAAGGTTAGTTCCTTTGTAAAATTGGCTTACTTGGAGGCCTAAAATAGTGAAAAGGTCAGTTTTCTTAAAGTTGTCCCAAAGGAGTCATGTGATGGGTTAAGGTATTTCTTGTAACTCTAAAATAGGTGCTACAATAATTCTTTTATTTTCCCGGTGTTTTGGAGTTAAGGGCCCAAAACTGGTTTTGCATAGTAACTAGATTCCAAGGGTGAAATGTGGGAAATAATGTTTCTTTTTGTTGTCCAGCTTGGAGGAGTGTTGGGATTGGTCCATTACGGATTTTTAATCTTCTTAGATGCCTCTTGAAGGCAAGTTGACATCTTCAATGGTTTTGGGTCCTCTAACTTTGAATAAAAAATGAGTGCATGGTTTGGGAGATACATGTGACAGTTTGCAGATGCTTTGCTACTAGTAATATGGACAGTGAAAAAATGAACTAATTTTGTGTGTAAGGGCAGACTTCTGAAAGGTTTCATTTTTGGTTGATGTTTCGAGGAACCTAGTTGATTGTAATCAGTTATTTTCAATATTTTCAAGGTGTTTTGAAGGTCCTTAAGGAATTGGGAACTCTTAATGCTAATTTGAGTATATGAATCAAATATTTTGTGAAGGGAAATATAGTTGAATAAGTGTGTCAAGAAAGGTGTTGATTTATTCCTTTATATTGCATCAGTTTGTGCAGAGGTATTAGAAGGTGTTTGGACCCTTCGAAGGAATGGGAGAGGCTTGGAGTTGTCTTAAAAGATGAATTTTTTGTGAATGGTTCTGAGTTTCTAATCAACTTTATGCTATGTTACAATCAATTTTATGATGGTTAATCTATTTTTTTGAGTCTGAAAAAGAGTTGAAACCAAGTTCTAATGTTTTGATGAAAAGATGATTGAGGTTGTTTGTTTATCTTCCTCAATTTAAGTTAGGGTCAGAAGTACCCTTGATGATTTGTGGATCCTGGTAGATGCTCTGCATCAAGATTAAAATGGTAATTGGCAAGTGTATATAATTGTGTATATAATGGTAATTTAAAATGTGCATTGACAACCTAAGGTTATAATGACAAACAAAAATGAAATCAAGCCATAATAGAATGAAAGAAAATGTGTAAAGACTTCACATACCTTAAAAACCAAACTTTCAAATGGAGGAGTTCAACCCAATTATGTAGCCTTAGCTTCTTCTTTCTTAAAAATCCACAACAATTTGACTTGTTCAAAAGCTTGTTCCCTTCCAAACTTCAATTGTATATCAGTTTTCAATGGGATTCAAAGTTCAATTGATATTTGGTGCAAGAGCACCTAGGAAACACTAGGCAATTAGGAAGTCTAGGATGAATTTTTGTTTTTGATGTGTTACCATGAAGGTCATGTTGACCATTAAGATAGAGTTAGAAGTTTAAGCATATGTCTTGATCAGGAGTGATCAGTAGTGATCAGTAGGTTAAGGAGTGGAAAGGGTGGATGAGTTTAGAAACTCATTTTATTGATGAGTTTAGAAATTCATTTTACTAGAAATTGGAAAAAGTGTAAAATGGTACATTTTTAAAAATTTGCCACAAGGTAACTGCAATGTCCAACCAAGGGGAGACATAACTAATTTTGTTGACCTATATAGGGTGTGCCTCGACTTGAGAGGAAGGTTGGAAGATCTTCCATTATTTGACATTTATGAATACAAGAGAAGACAGTGATAAGTTAATGTACATTTTTTGGTTCTTGCTTTGAATTGTGTGTTAATGGAGTGATCCTAACACTATGAAATGTGTATGATGTAGGGAAATTGTCTTCCAAGCATTGTGTGGAATAGTAGGTAGCTAGTTTATTCATTTCAAGCATTCTTTGTAGTTAGTTTGTTTCTTTTAAGTTGCTGTCCTGACTGGAAGACTGTAAAGAATGGAGGTTTAGTTACATTCCCACTATACTTTGTGTACGAGCCCTTAGGAATTGTGACTAGGATCCATGTCTATAAATAGGATAGGGTTAGGAGTCTTTAGGAGTCAATAAATCACTATGGAAGTCTTCTCCTAGGCGAGCTTGACAATGCCCGGCTAGGAAAGACAAGAAGTGCAAAGCACTTGATTTGCAGGGGTGTTCATCTCCTGTCAAATCATGGTGTGGAGAGGGTAGGAATGAGCCTTTCCAAGGCATAACACGGAGGAGAAAGCTCCACCAATATGTCTGATACTAGAAATCCTGAACAGTTGCAGGAAGGTCAGGGAAAAGGCTTAGAAAGACCTAAGTTTGCCAAATTAAGGGTTAGGCTTGTGTACAGTTGGTTGAGGATTAAGACCTCTAGAATCTTTGAGGGATGGGCACAAGGACCAAGAAGCCAAAGGAAAAATTATGTGTTCTTTGGAAAATTTAGGAGAGCCAACATGTTTTCTCGGAGGTGGAGACCTAATTGGGGCTCCTAGGCTAGTAGCCTTTTTAACCCTAAATGAGGGTTTGGTGGAAGCGATGAAAAGATGAAGTTAGGTGGATCTTTTAGAGCCATAACAAGATGGAATTAATTCAATGGAAACATATCCACACCCTTGCAAAGCTAAGCTTTAGTTCTTGGAGAATCTTAGTCTTTAGGGTAGATTAAGGGCTAAGGAAGAGTTAGAGGCATTGCACCAAGATTGACTTGGTAGGTTGAATTGTGATGGTAGTGGGGTTGGCCAGGAGAACCAGGGGTACCTAAAAATAAAGAAGGTACTAAAGGTTAATTTGGTGAAGTAAGACACCAAGGAGGTCTTGTAAATAAAGATCCAGAGCATGGAATAATGATTGTTCCATCCAACCCTACCCTATCAGATTGGTATTAGAGCAAGTTAAAGATTTGGGATAGAAATTTGTATGTCAGACCTTGAATCCAGTGGTTCCACAGCCATGGTGAAAAACATTGAGATGGAAAAGAAGGTTGAAGATGAAGAGGAAGATAATAGGAGGTTGAGAGAAATACTAGCTCAACTTGAGCAAGCATTGAGCAATGCGCAAATGAAGGCCGATGAGGTCAGTGATAGATTTGAGGGCAGGGTACCAAAGAGTGAAGAGGTTGTAGAGGAAGACGAGACCCTTGTACCTGAACCTGTTTTGCAAGAGGAGCCTTTCTTGAAGACATTGAAAGCTTTGAGTGGGAAAGCACTTGAAGGCATACCACTGGTCAGTGGCAAATTGGAATTTGATCTAGTCATGGATTGGATAGAAGGCATGGAAAACCATTTTGAGTGTGATGGAGTCACTGAAGCACAGAAGGTGAAGGTGGCCAAGTCTAGATTGAGAGGATCTGCCTTGATATGGTGGAAATTCATTTAGACAAAGAGGGAAAAGGAAGGCAAGAAGCCTATTTGAACCTGGAAGGGTACGATGGAAAAAGTGAGAGAAGCATACATACCAGATGATTATGAGATTTAGTTACATAAGAAGAGACAAAGCTTGAGGCAAAGAGACCAAGATGTGAACACTTACACTGAGGAATTTCAAAAAATTTGTATGAGGTCTAATGTTTCAGAAGATGAAAGTCTCAAGGTGGCTAGGTATCTTAACGGCTTGAAGTGGAACATTCAAGAGGAGATGACTCTTCTAAGTCCTAAGATAGTATACCAATATTACCAATTAGCTATTAAGATTGAGGAAAGAATCAAGAGGAAACATGATCAGGCTTTTGAGAGTAGAGGCAAAGGCAGAGATCAAAGAGATCAAAGAGGACATAGAGGTGGCTACCAAGGTAGAGGAACTGAGCAAAGAAACCAAGGAGAATCTAAATTCACAGAGCATGGAAGTGAAACACCTTCCAGAGGAGGTTATGGAAGAGGTAGAGGATATCAAGGAGGATCAAATAAAGGAAGAGGAGCAGGTAGGAGAAATTCATACTTTGCTAATATGAAGTGTTATCATTGTGGTCAAGTAGGCCATCCAACTTATAGGTGCCCAGAGAAAGCATCTTCATCAAATATTGAGAAGAGAGTGGCATATGATCAAGAGGACACTATGAGTACCAAATCACCAGAGGTCAGTCACATTGAATCAGAAATGGGGGAGAACCTGATGTTTAGGAGAGTTTTGATCAGACAACCGGTCAAGGAAGAGCCAAAACAAAGAAGAGCTTTATTTAGAGTGAGATGAAAAATACTTGGGAAAGTATGTAAGGTTATTGTGGATTTAGGTTCAATAGATAACATCATCTTAGAAGAGGCAGTAAGGAAGTTGAAATTGGAGAAGGTACCCCACACTAACCCTTACAAAGTAACATGGTTGAACAAAGGGTAGAGTGTTCTTATCAATGAACAAATAACAGTGGAGTTTTCCATTGGAGGGTACAAGGATAAGTTGTTATGTGATGTGTTACCCATGGATACATGCCATCTACTATTGGGCAGACCATCACAGTATGATAGAAGTGCCATGTATGATGGGAAAGAGAACACCATTTCTTTTAAAAAGGATGGGAAGACATTTGAATTATAGTCACTATCAGATGAGGAAGAAGGACAGTCAAAGACACCCATATCTTATTAAGTAGTGGTAAAGAGTTCCTTAACAACCTACATCAAGGGGGTGAAGGATATGTGGTCATGTTGCAACCTAAAGAAGAAGACAAGGCTAAAAAAATAGTCATACCCAGAGCAGTCCAAGAGTTGTTAGAACAGTTCAAAGATATAGTGAGTGATGGAACACCTGCAACTTTACCTCCAAAGAGAGACATTAGTCATCAGATTGACTTCATACCA
The DNA here is from genome assembly GCA_007115665.2 of Sequoiadendron giganteum. Classification (NCBI taxonomy): domain Eukaryota; kingdom Viridiplantae; phylum Streptophyta; class Pinopsida; order Cupressales; family Cupressaceae; genus Sequoiadendron; species Sequoiadendron giganteum. Next base: position 825,913,032 of record CM021102.1, read on the forward strand.
GGAGCTTCATTGCCAAATAAAGTAGCTTCTAAGCTTACACTGGGTCAGAATCTAGAGGTATCTAGACAAGTGCAGGAGTTATTGGATCAGGGATTGATTAGGAATAGTATAAACCCATGTGCAATACCAGTGGTCTTAGCAACCAAGAAAGGAGGAAAGTGGAGATTATGCACTGATTCTAGAGCTATAAATAGAATCACAATTAGGTATAGGTTCCCTATTCCTAGGATTGAGGACTTTATAGATTGTCTTGGAGGAGCTCAGTACTTCACCAAGTTGGATCTTAAGAGTGGATACCATCAGATCAGAATCAAGGATGGAGATGAGTGGAAGACAACATTTAAGACAAATGATGGGTTGTATGAGTGGAGAGTTATGCCATTTGGCCTCTCTAATGCCCCTAGCACATTCATGAGGCTCATGAATGAAGTGCTCAAAGAATTTACTGGGATATTTGTGGTGGTATATCTTGATGATATACCCATCTTTAGCAAGATAGCAGAAGAGCACCTAAAGCATGTGGAGTTGGTTCTTAGAAGATTGAAAGAAGAGAAGTTAGCCATCAACCTAGAGAAGTGTGAGTTCTTTAAACAGGAGCTTGTGTATTTGGGTTTTTTAGTTTCCCAAGGATCATTAAAGATGGATCCAAGCAAGGTGGAAGCTATCCTAAATTGGCCTACACCAACCACAGGGACAGAGGTAAGAAGTTTTCATGGATTGGCTCAATTTTATAGAAAATTCATAAGGAACTTTAGTGGCATATGTGCACTAGTCCTAGATACAATCAAAGGTGGTTTAAAGAATAAGTTTAAGTGGACTCAAGAAGCTGAGAAAGGTTTTGAGAAACTGAAGCAAGAGGTGGCAACTCAACCTATTCTCTTATTACCTAGCTTTGACAAGTTGTTTACTGTGGAATGTGATGCTAGTGGAGTTGCAGTAGGAGGAGTGCTAAGTCAAGAAGGTAGGCCTATAGCTTTCTTCAGTGAAAAGCTCAATGAAGCTAAGAAGAAGTATTCTACCTATGACCTAGAACTTTATGCTTTAGTTCAATCACTTAGGAAGTGGAAGCATTACCTTCTACCCAAGGAGTTTGTGGTCTTTACTGAAAATCAGACACTTAGTTATATTAACACCCAAGAGAAGTTGAGCAATAGCCATTTGAAATGGATGGAGTACATCCAATATTTTACTTTCACCATCCAGCACAAGAAGGGACAGTTGAAACGGGTAGCAGATGCACTAAGTAGAAGATTGCTGACAGTGCAAGAGATACAAATCAAGAGCATTGGAATAAAGAGTTTCAAGGATATCTATGGGGAAGATGAAGACTTTTCACAGGCCTACAAGGTATGTTCTGACTTTGAGAATCATTTTCATAGCCAATACTCAGAATATACATTGCAAAGTGGATTCTTATTTAAAGGGAATCAGTTATGTGTTCCAAAAGGATCAATGAGAGAGAATCTCATCAAGGAGAAGCATAATGGTAGTATTAGTGGACATTTTGGCATCAATAAGACATTGGAGCTAGTGCAAAGGTTATGCTATTGGCCTAAGTTGTTAAGGGATGTTAGGAGGTATGTGTAGTGTGTATGAGAGCTAAGGGAGGAGCTAGTAATGCTGGTCTATATCAACCCCTACCCATTCCTAATAGACCATGGGAGTGTGTTAGCATGGACTTTGTGGCAGGAATCCCTAAGACCAAGACAGGGTTTGATAGTGTCTATGTGGTGGTAGATAGATTCAGTAAGATGTCACTTTATCCCTTGCAAAACCACCCATGATGCTAGCTATATTGCTCACCTTTTCTTCAAGGAAATTGTAAGGATCCATGGATTGCCTTTGAGCATTGTTTCAGACAAGGATTTGAATTTCATGAGTCACTTTTGGAAGACTCTATGGAGCAGATTAGGTACCAACCTGTCTTTTGGATCAGCTTACCATCCTTAGACCGATGAACAAACAAAGGTGGTTAATAGGGTGTTAGGTAACCTTCTAAGATGCCTAGCCAAAGAGTATGGACAAACATAGGAAATGGTTATATCACAGGCTGAGTATGCATATAATGACAGTGTGAACCGGACCACAGGGAAGAGTCCTTTTGAAATTGTGTATGGAATGCACCCAAGAGGTATATGTGAGCTCAAGGATCTAGGAGCTATGGATCATAGGAGTGGACATGCAGAGGAATTTACTTAGACCATGAAGGAGATTCAGGAGCAGGTAAAGAAGATAGTCACTGAGGCTACTCAAAAGTTGAAAGATAAGGTGGATATGTCAAGAAAAGATTTGCAATTTGTAGTAGGAGACTATGTCATGGTCCACCTCAACAAATTAAGGTTTCAGAAGGGTACATCAACCAAATTCTAGATGAAAAGAGTGGGACCAGGCAAGGTGTTAGCCAAATATGGGAAGAATGCATACAAGGTGGAGTTTTATGCAGATTTAGGGATTTCACCAGTGTTCAATGTAGCTGATATGATCAGATATAAGTGAACAGTCAATGACATGGATCATTACAGTAGGGATATCTTCAAGGATGTAAGTAACATAACCTTACCTCCTAAAGATAAGCTACAAACAGAGAGGATCTTGGAGTCAAGGTTGAAGAAATCTACAAGGCATAAAGTGTACATGGAGCACCTCATCCAGTGGAAGGACAAGCCAAAGTCTGAGGCTACATGGGTGGATGAAGCTCAATTTAGGAAGCAAGGCATTGCTGTGTCATTGATCTCTCCTCACATTCCTTAGTGTTTGTGCAGGGAGGGGGAGAATGGTGCAGGAGCACCTAGGAAACACTAGGCAATTAGGAAGTCTAGGATGAATTTTTGTTTTTGATGTGTTACCATGAAGGTCATGTTGACCATTGAGATAGAGTTAGAAGTTTAAGCATATGTCTTGATCAGGAGTGATCATTAGTGATCAGTAGGTTAAGGAGTGGAAAGGGTGGATGAGTTTAGAAACTCATTTTACTGATGAGTTTAGAAATTCATTTTACTAGAAATTGGAAAAAGTGCAAAATGGTACATTTTTACAAATTTACCACAAGGTAACTGCAATGTCCAACCAAGGGGAGACATAACTACTTTTGTTGACCTATATAGGGTGTGACTTGACCTAAGAGTAAGGTTGGAAGTTTTTCCATTATTTAACATTTATGAATACAAGAGAAGACAGTGATAAGTTAATGTAAGTTTTTTGGTTCTTGCTTTGAATTGTGTGTTAATGGAGTGATCCTGACACTATGAAATGTGTAGGATGTAGGGAAATTGTCTTCCAATCATTGTTTAGAATAGTAGGTAGCTAGTTTATTCATTTCAAGCATTCTTTGTAGTTAGTTTGTTTCTTTTAAGTTGTTGTCCTGACTGGCAGACTGCAAAGAATGGAGGTTTAGTTACATTCCTACTGTACTTTGTGTACGGGCCCTTAGGAATTGTGACTAGGCTCCATGTCTATAAATAGGATAGGGTTAGGAGTATTTAGGACTCAATAAATCACTGTGGAAGTCTTCTCCTAGGCAAGCTTGACAGTGCCCGACTAGGAAAGGCAAGAAGTGCAAAGCACTTGATTTGTAGGGGTGTTCATCTCCTATCAAATCATGGTGTGGAGAGGGTAGGAATGAGCCTTTCCAAGGCATAACATGGAGGAGAAATCTCCACCAATCTGTCTGATACTGGAAATCCTGAACAGTTGCAGGAAGGTCAAGGAAAAGGCTTAGAAAGACCTAAGTTTGCCAAATTAAGGGTTAGGCTTGTGTATGGTCGGTTGAGGATTAAGACCTCCAAAATCTTTGAGGGATGGGCATAAGGACCAAGAAGCCAAAGGAAAACTTATGCGTTCTTTGGAAAATTTAGGAGAGCCAACCTGTTTTCTCGGAGGTGGAGACCTAATTGGGGCTCCTAGGCTAGTAGCCTTTTTAACCCTAAATGAGGGTTTGGTGGAAGCGATGAACAGATGGAGTTAGGTGGATCTTTTAGAGCCATAACAAGATGGAATGAAGTCAGTGGAAACATATCCACACCCTTTCAAAGCTAAGCTTTAGTTCTTGGAGAATCTTAGTCTTTAGGGTAGATTAAGGGCTAAGGAAGAGTTAGAGGCATTGCACCAAGATTGACTTGGTAGGTTGAATTGTGATGGTAGTGGGGTTTGGCCAGGAGAACCGGGGGTACCTAAACATAAAGAAGGTCCTAAAGGTTAAGGTGGTGAAGTAAGACACCAAGGAATTCTTGTAAGTAAAGATCCAGAGCATGGAACAGTTATTGTTCCATCCAACCCTACCTTATCAATATTATATGTCTTTCAACGTGGAAACTCTGCTATTTCATGCAAAGGTGGTAAAAAGATCATGGAAAAGGTGATGGAATGTGAAAAATATGCTTGCACACTTCACAAAATCATCAAAAATATTTTTTTTGTCAGAGCACACGCAGAACCAGGGGAATATTCAGACTGTGGGCCTTGAAAATCATAGGTATATCGATTTTTTTACCGTTTTAGTGGAATACAAAACATGCACGCGTTATGTGAAATTTGGTTTTCTTAATATATTTCTGAGAGTGGGAGGGAGAGAGGGGGAGAGTGGGAGATAAAGAGGGAGGGAGAAGGGGAGAGTGGTAGAAAGAGAGAGTGGGAGGGAGAGAGAGTGAGAGGGAGAGAGGGGCAAAGTGGGAGATAGAGGAGGGAGAGAGGAGAGTGGGAGAAAGAGAGAGGAGAATCAAAGAGTGGGAGACCGAGAGAGTGGGAGATAGGAGAGAGGAGAGAGGGTGAGAGGAGAAGAAGAGAGTGGTAGAAAGAGAGAGTATGAGGAGAGAGGGGAGAGGGAGGAGGAGAGAGAGAGGGGAGAGTGGGAGGGAGAGAGGGGGAGAGTGGGAGATAGAGAGGGAGGGAGAGAGGGGGAGAGTGGGAGAAAGAGAGGGTGGGAGAGAGTGGGAGAAGGGGAGAATCAGAGATTGGGAGACTGAGAGAGTGGGAGATAGAGAGAGTGGGAGAGAGTGGGGGAGAGTGGGAGAAGGGGAGAGTGGTAGAAAGAGAGAGTGGGAGGGAGAGAGGGGGAGAGTGGGAGATAGAGAGGGAGAGAGAGAGGGGGAGATTGGGAAAAACCCTAAACCCTAAACCCTAAACCCTCAACCCTTAAACCCTAATCCCTCAACCCCTATACCCTCTTAATCCCTCAACCCCTATACCCTCTTAATCCATAAACCCTCAACCCTCAACGCTTCACCCGTAATCCCTCTACACCTATACCCTCTTAATCCTTAATCGATCAACCCTCAACCCTTAAACCCTAATCTCTCAACCCCTATACCATCTTAATCCCTCAACCCTCAACCCCTCAACCCTTAAACCATAATCCCTCAACCCATATACACTCTTAATCCCTCAACCCTCAAACCCTAATCCCTCAACCCTTAAACCCTAATCCCTCAATCCCTATACCCTCTTAATCCCTCAACCCTTAACCATTCAACCCTAATCCATCAACCCCTATACCCTCTTAATCCCTCAACCCTCAACCCTCAACCCTTCAACCTTAATCCCTCTACCCCTATACCCTTCTAATCCCTCAACCCTCAACCCTCAACCCTTCAACCTTAATCCTTCTACCCCTATACCCTCTTAATCATTGAACCCTCAAACCTCAACCCTTAAAACCTAATCCCTCAACCCCTATACCCTCTTAATCCCTCAACCCTCAACCCTTAACCCTAAACCATTCAACCCTAATCCCTCTACACCTATACCCTCCTAATCCTCAACCCTTAAACCCTAATCTCTCAACCCCTATACCCTCTTAATCCCTCAACCCTCAACCCTTCAACCCTAATCCCTCTACACCTATACCCTCTTAATACTTAATCCCTCAACCCTCAACCCTTAAACCCTAATCCCTCAACCCCTATACCATCTTAATCCCTCAACCCTCAACCATCAACCCTTAAAACCTAATCCCTCAATCCCTATACCCTCTTATTTCCATAACCCTCAACCCTTCAACCCTAATCCCTATACCCCTATACCCTCTTAATCCCTCAACCCTCAACCCTTAAACCCTAATCCCTCAACCCCTATACCCTCTTAATCCCTCAACCCTCAACCCTCAACCCTTCAACCCTAATCCATCTACCCCTATACCTTATTAATCGCTCAACCCTCAACCCTAAACTGTTAAACCCTAATACCTCAACCCCTATACCCTCTTAATCCTTGAATCCTCAACCCTCAACCATTAAAGCCTAATCCCTCAACCCCTATACCCTCTTAATACCTCAACCCTGAACCCTTAAAATTTAATCCCTAAACCCCTATACCCTATGAATCCCTCGACGCTCAACCCTTAAACCCTAATCCCTCAACCCTTAACCCTTAAATCCTAATATCTCAACACCTATACCCTCTTAATCCCTCAACCCTCACTCCTCAACCCTTAAACCCTAATCATTCAACCCCTATACCCTCTTAATCCCTCAACCCTCAACCCTTAAACCTTAATCCCTCAATCCCTATACCCTCTTATTCCCTCAACCTTCAACCCTTCATCCTTAATCCCTCAACCCCTATACCCTCTTAATCCCTCAACCCTCAACCCTCAACCATTCAAACCTAATCCCTCTACCCCTATACCCTCTTAATCCTCGAACCCTCAACCCTCAACCCTTAAACCCTAATCCCTCAACCCCTATACCCTCTTAATACCTCAACCCTCAACCCTTAAACCCTAATCTCTCAACCCATATACCCTCTTAATCCCTCAACCCTCAACCCTTCAACCCTAATCCCTCTACACCTATACCCTCTTAATCCTTAATCCCTCAAACCTCAACCATTAAACCCTAATTCCTCAACCCCTATACCCTCTTAATACGTCAACCCTCAACCCTCAACCCTCAACCCTTCAACCCTAATCCCTCTACCCCTATACCTTCTTAATCCCTCAACCCTCAACCATCAACCCTTAAACCCTTATCCCTCAACCCCTATACCCTCTTAATCCCTCAACCCTCAAACCCTAATCCCTCAAACCTTAAACCCTAATCCCTCAAACCCTATACCCTCTTAATCCCTCAACCCTCAACCCTTCAACCCTAATCCCTCTACCCTTATACCCTCTTAATCCATAAACCCCCTTAAACCCTAATCCGTCAACCCCTATACCCTCTTAATCTCTCAACCCTCAAACCCTAATCCCTCAACCCTTAAACCCTAATCTGTCAATCCCTATACCCTCTTAATCCCTCAACCCTCAACTTTTCAACTCTAATCCCTCTATCCCTATACCCTCTTAATCCCTCAACCCTCAACCTGTAAACCCTAATACCTCAACCCCTATACCTTCTTAATCCCTCAACCCTCAACCCTCAACCCTTCAAACTTAATCTCTCTACCCCTATATCCTCTCAATCCCTCAACCATCAACCCTCAACCCTTCAACCGTAATCCTTCTACGCCTATACCCTCTTAATCCTTGACCCCTCAACCCTCAACCCTTAAACCATAATCCCTCAACCCTTCAACCCGAATCCCTCTACACCTATACCCTCTTAATCCTTAATCCCTCAACCCTCAACCCTTAAACCCTAATTGCTCATTCCCTATACCCTCTTAATCCCTCAACCCTCAACCCTCAACCCTCAACCCTTCAATCTTAATCACTCAACCCCTATACCCTCTTAATCCCTCAAACCTCAACCATTAAACCCTAATCTCTCAACCCCTATACCCTCTTAATCCCTGAACCTTGAACCCTGAACCCTTAAACCCTAATCCCTCAACCCCTATACCCTCTTAATCTATCAACCCTCAAACCCTAATCCCTCAACCCTTAAACCCTAAAACCTCAATCCCTATACCCTCCTAATCCCTCAACCCTCAACCCTCAACCCTTCAACTCTAATCCCTCTACCCCTATACCCTCTTAATCCATCAACCCTCAACCGTCAATCCTTAAAACCTAATCCTTCAACCCCTATACCCTCTTAATCCCTCAACCCTAAAACCCTAATACCTCAACCCTTAAACGCTAATCCCACAATCCCTATACCCTCTTAATCCCTCAACCCTCAACCCTTCAACCCTAATCCCTCTACCCCTACACACTCTTAATCCCTCAACCCTCAACCCTTAAACCCTAATCCCTCAACCTCTATACCCTCTTAATCCCTCAACCTTCAACCCATCAACCTTAATACTTATACCCCTATACCCTCTTAATCCTTGAACCCTCAACCCTCAACCCTTAAACCCTAATCCCTGAACCCCTATACCCTCTTAATCCCTCAATCCCCAACCCTCAACCCTTCAACCCTAATTCCTCTACACCTATACCCTCTTAATCCTTAATCCCTCAACCCTCG
>CM021102.1:825922431-825991286 GCA_007115665.2 Sequoiadendron giganteum
AATTCTCTTAATACCTCAACCCTCAACCCTTAACCCTTCAACCCTAATCCCTCTACACCTATACCCTCTTATTCGTTAATCCCTCAACCCTCAACCCTCAACCCTTAAACCCTAATCCCTCAATCCCTATACCCTCTTAATTCCTCAACCTTCAAACCTCAACCCTTCAACCTTAATCCCTCAACCCCTATACCCTCTTAATACCTCAACCCTCAACCCTTCAACCCTTCAACCCTAATCCCTCTACCCATATACCCTCTTAATCCTTGAATGTTCAACCCTCAACGCTTAGAAACTAATCCCTCAACCCCTATACCCTCTTAATCCCTCAACCCTCAACCCTTAAACCCTAATATCTCAACCCCTATACCCTATTAATCCCTCAACCCTCAATCCTCAAACCTTCAACCCTAATCCCTCTACACCTATACCCTCTTAATCCTTAATCCCTCAACCCTCAACCCTTAAACCCTAATCCCTCAACCCCTATACCCTCTTAATCTCTCAACCCTCAACCCTTAAACCCTAATCTATCAATCCATATACCCTCTTAATCCCTCAACCCTCAACCCTCAACCCTTCAACCTTAATCACTCAACTCCTATACCCTCTTAAACCTTGACGCAATATTTTGCTTGTAGCAGCAGCCTTATGGGAAACTTAGCTATTAGGGGACACTATGCGCTAGTTAAGTAACCTCCAGGATTTTGTCAAAGCCGACTCTTTGTTTAATGGGTGAAGAAAAAGGTAAAGGAGTTTACAGGAATGTAAAATTTACACTAAAGGTGATGCACCAAAGTCTTAGACGAATTTCAATAGAGCACAATGCAAAAATGCAAAGGCCCGAACCATTAAATTGCTGTTAACTAAGTTAATTTTCCCCACAAGCATTTATTGTGTAAAAATACCCATCTAATTTGTATAATGTAACCAAGTATAACTTTGTCTTAACATAGAAGAGTTGAAGAAACATGATCTGCATTTATTCCGGCTATGAAAGGTTACAGAAACTGAAGAACAAGCATTCATAAAAAATAAATCGAAAAGCACAGGTCAATAGTTCTAACAAATGCTTTGAAACAAAAAGGCCGAATTTATTTGGCATAGTCCGAAGTCTTTTAATCGTAAGCAACTATTACAAGAGGCTTATTTCCCAGTGCTTGGGAGTTTTTCTTTTAACTTGATCAACCTCTTTTTAAAGAAAACACGACCTTATTTATATGGCCAGTCCACTGCCTGGAGGCGCATCAAAAGAAGAGCAGACCATGCGCGGTGATCCTTGGCCCAGATCATCTTGAGTCGTCACAACAAACATCGATTGGTCAACAACACGCTAGCAAGGCCATGACATGTAATGGAAAACCATGCAGCAACAGGAGAGAACACGCGGTGACAGGGAAGTACAAAAGATTCAGCGGCATTTTCAAAGTAGCCGATGCAGAAACAAAAACACCACGTGTTGCATAGACGGAGCCCGGCAGAAAGTTGAAAAGGTGCACGACAGAAAGCTTCGAGAGAGAGAAACGTGGAGAGCTCCGAGAAAAATATAGAAAGAGGTGGGCCCAACTCGGAGAAGCAGCTAGAGTGAGCCACGTAGCGTACAGACAGAGATTTCCAAAAAGCGAAGCGAAGGAAAATGAAAAGCTTCGCGAGGGAGCCACGTGGAGAGCTTCGAGGTCAGTGAGCACAAAAAATAAGGCACAACCGCAAAGGAAGATATAAAACTACAAGGCTTCAACAATTTTTGTTGAACAAATTCCTCAACCCTCAACCCTCAACCCTTCAACCCTAATCCCTCTACCCCTATACCCTCTTAATCCCTAAACCCTCAACCCTTAAACACTAATCCCTCAACCCTCAACCCTTCAACCCTAATCCCTCTACCCCTATACCTTCTTAATCCCTCAACCCTCAACCCTCAACCCTTAAACCCTAATCCCTCAACCCCTATACCCTCTTAATCCTTGAAACCTCAACCCTCAACCATTAAAGCCTAATCCCTCAACCCCTATACCCTCTTAATACCTCAACTCTCAACCCTCAACCCTTAAACTTTAATCCCTCAACCCCTATACCCTATGAATCCCTCAACCCTCAACCCTTAAACCCTAATCCCTCAACCCCTATAACCTCTACCCCCCTTCACCCTCAGCCCTTAAACCCTAATCTCTCAACCCCTACACCCTCTTAATACCTCAACCCTCAACCCTCAACCCTAAAACCCTCAACCCCTATACCCTCTTAATCCCTCAACCCTCAACCCTCAACCCTTCAACCTTAACCCTCTACCCCTATACCCTCTTAATCCCTCAACTCTCAACCCTCCTCTCCCTCTTAAAACCTCCCTCAAAACCCTAATCCTCAACCCCTATACCCTCTTCTCAACCTCAACCTTCAACCTAATCCTCAACCCCCTCTTAATCCTCAACCCTCAAACCTCTCCTTTAACCTTAATCTTTTCATCCCTCCCTCTTAAAACAACCTCAACCCTTAAACCCTAATACCTCAACCCTATACCCTCTTAATACCTCAACCTCAACCCTAAACTAATCCTCAACCTCCTCCTCAACCTAAACCTTCAACCTTAATCCTCAACTTATATACCCTCTTTAAACTTAATCCCTCAACCCTCAACCCTTAAAACCTAATCCCTCAATCCCTCTACCCCTATACCCTCTTAATCCCTTAACCCTCAACCCGTAAACCCTAATCCCTCAACCCCTATAACCTCTTAATCCATCAACCCTCAACCCTCAACCCTCAACCCTTAAACCCTAATCCCTCAATCCCTATACCCTCTTAATCCCTCAACCCTCAACCCTCAACCCTTCAACCTTAATCCATAAACTCCTATACCCTCTTAAACCTTAATCCCTCAACCCTCAACCCTTATACCCTAATCCCTCAATCCCTATACCCTCTTAATCCCTCAACCCTCAACCCTCAACCCTCAACCCTCAACCCTTCAACTCTAATCCCTCTACCCCTATACCCTCTTAATCCCTCAAGCCTCAAGCCTTAAACCCTAATCCCTCAACCCCTATATCCTCTTAATCCCTCAATCCTCAACCCTCAACCCTTCAACCCTAATCCCTCTACCCCTATACCTTCTTAATCCCCCAACCCTCAACCCTCAAACCTTAAACCCTAATCCCTCAATCCCTATACCCTCTTAATCCTTGAACCCTCAACCCTCAACCATTAAAGCCTAATCCATCAACCCCTATACCCTCTTAATCCCTCAACCCTCAACCCTTAAACTTTAATCGCTCAACCCCTATACCCTATGAATCCCTCAACCCTCAACCCCTATAACCTCTACCCTATAACGTATTAATCCCTCATTCCTAAACCCTAAACCCTTAATTCCTAACCCTCTACCCTCTACCCTCTACCCTAATCCCCCAACCCTTAAACCTACTTAGTAAAATGTATACCCTAATCCCTCAACCCTCTTGACCCTTAAAACCTCAACCCTTAAACCCTTAAACACTCAACCTGAAATCCTCGACCCTTAACCCTAACCCCTTAAACCCTAAACTGTTAAACCCTCTACCCTCTACCCTCTACCCTCTAACCTCTACCCATAACCCAATACTCTCTACCCTAAACCTTAATCCCTCAACCCTTAATCTCTCAACCCCTATAACCTCTACCCTATATATTGGACTCTCAATCCTAATCCCTCGACCCTATACCTTAAACTCTCAATCTTTAAACCCTAAACCCTCTACCCCTTACATTGGACCCTGAACCTAATCCTTTAACCATATACCCTCAAACCTATACCCTAAACCTTCTACCCTCAACCAAGTAAACCCTTAACCCTAAACCCTTAACCCCAAACCCTTCAACCCTAAATGCTTAAACCTTAAACCTTCTACCCTATACCCTCAACCAAATACCCTCTACCATCAAACCTATTCCCTCAACCCTCAAACCTTAAACCCTAATACCCTAGAAACCATCAACCCTATAGGTCCTTCACCCTAATCCCTCAACCCTATACCCTCAACCCCTATCTATCACATTGTATCTTGCTTTTGGAATTCTCGAGCTTTAGGCTTGGTAATTGCTTTGGAATACAAACCCAAAGGTTTGGAGGGAATTCCCAATGACTAGAGACGTGTTTTTAGATTATCCACCATATTTCTCATAATCGAGTTCGTGCTCACTGTCAGGATTGCACGTGGTTCAATATCGAAAAAATCGAACACATGGGTAATGTTGGGTTATCTTTTAGCTATCCAACGATGTAATTTTTTTTACTTTCTGAAAATGTTAAGTCTTTCATCCATAATTTATTTTATCTGTATGTCTTTTTTTTGCCAAAAAGCAGTGTTTGGTATATTTTTTGTTATAAATTAACCGTTCATCAAATTTTCAAATAAATTACATTTTTAGAAACTAGATTCCATTCTACAAAATTAAAAAATAAAAATAAAAACAAATCAATTAGTTTCCAAAATTTGTAGGGGTAGCACAGCCAAAATTCTATTTTCAGGATATGTCCACTTCGCAAATTAGTAAAAAATCAATTATTCATTAAAAAACTATCAAACAAATTGTGCATCGACTACATAACGTTAGCTAACTTCTGACCATTGCGATTTTAAAAATACTAAAAAAAATTTCACCGTACGAGGGTTGTACAAGAGTTGCTATGTTATGTTTTTCTGACAAAAGCAACACCAATTTGTGTATGTCCCTCATTTGAACTCCTTAATCTCAACCATTTTCAAAATAAATTAGTAGTTTATAAAGTAGACTCAGAGCACTTGAATCCTTATTTTTGTTCCATCTCAAAATTTTGAGTGTAAGTATCCTCAATTTCACGTCCACGGCCAGTATTCCCGATTTTAGAAAAAAACTGTCCACTTAAGTCCCCCTTTTGGGAACCATCTTGGTGCACTTACCCAGCAGGTGAAATAGAGGGCGCGGGGGTGCGGTAAGGGCAGGAGACTGGTGTGGAAGTGGAGTGAAACTCCAACAATCAGAAGGTTGAACCTCAATACACATTATTACCCTATATACAAACCTTTGTTCTTAAGCATAAACTTTGTACTTTAAGTTTCCATTAGTGATAAATAAAGGTTGTTAATGAAATTATTGATTGTTGTGAATTCATGCTTCAAGGAGAGTTTGGTTGAAAAAATAAAATGCGGAAGGAACGTGGAAGTGCACAAGCAACACAACATGATACACCCCTAGTCAGTTTTTGATTCCTCCTGAATTGTGGCACTTTATACTTTAGTGCATAGACTTGCCTAATTAGAATGAGAAAATAATTAGAAAATTCCTTTTAACATAGTGAGAAATCACATGAAAAAAGTGTCTTATGGTTCACACAACATGCAAATAAATTAAGTTGGCGGACTCAAATAGGTGAATCAACTCGCTCATGTCTTTCTTCACCCACAACACGGATTCATTCAATTTTAAGTGCTTTCAAAATAAAATATCGCCCTCAGAATAAAGATTGCATTGAATCACTGAAATCATTGAATGGAAGATTTATTGAAATCACTACCAAAATAAGCGCTTCAAACATGCCACGCTTGGTTATATGAAATAAAAAACTATTAAAAAAAATCGAAAGCCCAAGAGAATAACGACCTTTCAAACGATGGTTCAGTCACCACAATTGCAAACATGCATGGTTTGACTGGCCTCACATGAATCTTGCCTCATGCGCCAAGGACACACCAATCTAGGACTTAAAAAAAAAAAATTACACCAAACAATGAAGCCTTACACCTAGTTCAATACAAATCAACCTCCAACAAAGTGTTAGGAAAAAAAACATATGCAAAGACAAAACAAAGGCAAGCCCTTGCAGCCCTTAAGCACATAGATCACAATACAAAAACAAAGGGAAATTTAGTCTTGAATGCAAATATTACTTTCAAGCAAAACTAAGAAATTATACCAGACCATCGTTCGAACCAGTCAGGCTCTAATACCATTGCCAAGAATCATAGCATCGAAGTGCAAGCAATATGTTTGGAGGAATAAAAAAATTTGATCACTTTACCTCCAACCACATATAGGGTATGCCCCTCTTCAACTTCCCACAAGAAATGGTATGACCGTTCAATGAGGGTGGCTAGTGATAACATCTATAGTTAAATCAAATTTGAGAACGAAGTGTATAAATTTATACACAGTCACATCTAGTTAGTCATATCGACCCTAGATACCCTCAAGTTCATGTCAACTTTTGAATAAAATGCAATCTTGAAATGTGTTACAAATTGATGATGCATAAAACCATAGCATCACTTTGTCCAAGGATTTTTAACTATAAGTCACATTAAAATATGGTTCATGGTTCATTTATCAAAAAGACTAATATTTCTTGCTTGATTCATCTAATAATGACCACCAAGAAAACACAATGTATAACCAACATACTAATTATAGAACTTAGTCAATTATTTTTCATAGTTCTAGCATACCATGTCTTTGAATTGGGTTATTAAATTTGTATATTTTATTCACGATCGATCTATGGTGCTCAAAAGAGAAGTAAGATCTGTTTATTATCTATATATAAAGTCATCAATTTATATGTTCATCTGCATTTATATTTTTCATTTCTATAAAAAAACAATAACATGTACTATGAAACTCAATGCATTCTCATATTCATTTTTCTTCTTTCATTAATTCATATAGCTAGACAAAATATTTTTTAATTAATATGTATTCACATACACATTCATATATCACTCTAAATTGTCTTAGATACATATATATGTATGCATAGATTAGCATAAAAGAAATGGTAATCAAGAATCCCTATCATATTTAAAATGAATTCACAAAATGTATAAAATATCATATGTTTTTGAAAATAAAGCTCTCCAATGAATGCACAAAGTGCATAATATACCTTCCATTCTATGATTTTGTTCTTCATTCTATAAGTCTATCTCTAAATATTGCCTTCTTTGAAATTATTCACTTTTTATGTCAAAGTTAAATTGAGGTTAGGCTTGTGTTCAAGAACATCCTTGTGAAAAATTAGTATGTAAGAATTAAAGTGTTAGTTCTTTTGTCCAAGTCAAACACCTTGTTTGTTGTTGTTCACAAGTTGTATGTAAGAAAATATTATTAACAGATTGAATATGTGATGCAAATGAATGCAAAGACGTTCTTACATGAAATGCTCATGAATATCATTAGATACTTCAAATTAATACTTTTCAATTATTTTTAATGTTTATGGAAATCTCCTAAAAAGAGGCAAACTACTTCTGAGGATATGATAACAACATCAATTTTTAATTTCTGGAATATGCTTAGGAGATACTAATGTTGAAAACAGATGCTATGAATAGCATAGAGCATGACATGACTCTAGAAAGGAGTTTTATTAAACGGTAAGATGAAAGAATTGGAAAGGTGGTGTTCCCACATAAACTAGAACACATAAAATTGAGCTTCAGAATGTTAGGCGAATTTGGCCTGAATGTAATCCACAAGTTGCTGGGTGATGCGGAAGGCCATGCTCAATACGGAATCGGGGAGAGGGGGATCTGCCGCAAAGAGAGAATTGGCGATTGTCTGAACTCCAGGAAACTGGCTGCTCAATCCAGCTATGGCCACTGCATTTTCGTACTCTACATTCTGCTGGAAATGCACCAGTGCCTTTGGAAACACAAACACATCTCCCTTCTCCAACGTTTTGGAGAAAAACTTCTTGTTGGTGTCAATAAAACCCACAAGAAGCTCACCTTCCAGTAAAACGAGAACTTCAGTGGCTCTTGGGTGTGTGTGAGGAGGATTTATTCCACCCACTGCATAATCGATGCGGACCAACGATATTCCCAACGTATTGAGGCCTGGTATCTGTTTAACGTTAGCCTGCGTTACGTTGGAGCCTACTGCATTGTCGGTGTTCCCTGGCTGCCCCAGCCCCCGAAGAAGAAGTCCTCTGCGGAAACTTCCTTTGGGTCTTTGCAAACGAACCCGTTCACCAAAACTGTTTTAATCAATTTGTTAGCAACTCGCCTAATAAGCAAATGATATCAGACAACTATATAAAATTATATATTCTCACCTTTGCTTTCCTCATCTGCAACGCATAAATCTTGCAAGGGATCGGAATCCCCTGCCATGACATTGTCGCTGTAGCAACATATCAACAGAAAAACTCCCAACGTGAAGTATATCATGCGGTTGGCCATTATCATAGAAACTCAAGAAGCAGACAGAACAGCTCAGGATATGAATGTGTGATTGAATTGTGTATTACATGATTTATATAGCCGAAATATTAACTACTGCGCAAGGACTAATTCATCTTGACTTAGTCCAGTAATTATAATAATACTTCCAGAATCGTTCCTCTTTTCGTAACGCGGTAATGACTTCGTAAATCCTTTGTTATATGGTTATCTGAAGATCGACACACCTGTTACCGTAGACGTAATCTCGCCATTCTTTTAATATTGTTGATATTCCCAGTCATTCTTTTAATGATGTGGAATTGTTAAACATTAGTGGAAGGATCGGGTTTTTGAAAGGAAATAATGTTTAGGTTATTGCCAAGTGTGAGAGAATTGCGACGAGGAAAATTTCTTACTTCTTCTGTAGTTAAGATATTTTGTGTAATCTATGACTAATTTATTCCACATAGTTCGATGCGACGGAATCTCAAGATGGTTTGGCATAGATAATATGTATAGGATCTATTGGAGGAGACCACGTATTGCCCAATTTTACATAAAGATGTAAAAAGGATTTGCTAATTTTGAAATGGAGTGGTGTAGAATATAGTGTTGAATGATATACCATTTAGAGAGCGATGCAGAGTTTCTTTGTCATTTTGTCATATTTTACGAAAGAAGTGGGAAATTTAATTATAGTTTTACATACCATTCATTAATACATAGTCAAATTAAGATTGGTAGTTAAAGTTCGACAATTTATTAAGATGTTTAGTGGGAAAGAAATTTGTGTAGAGGAACTCTTTGTTAACATAGGTTGATTTTACATTCAAATATTTAGCGCATGGATCAAAAAGAAAGACCTTATTCAAAATGGTCTATAGAAAATCTCCATAGATGTCACAAATATATTGAGCATAGAAGACTACAAGAATATTAGTATGTTGGTTGAACACTTTGCATAAAACATGAAATAGTTTCATTTATGAATGATGAAGGGGCTAAAAGAGAGGAGTGTTAGGTACAAGTTGCATCAAAATGAATGTTGAAGGGAAAAAGAATCCTCACATATAACCAATTGAACTAGAGAAGATTGGTGATTTCAAAAGTTTGTTTAAATTCTCAATAAATGCACGTATGTAATCAAGTTGCTTGAGGGGATAGATATATTGCCACTTTTAAAAATACCATTTTCCTACTATGCACACAATTCTAACTATAGTGTGTAGACTCACGAAGTGTCAAGTTGAAGAACATAAATACCTAAAAAGTAGTGATAAGAAATTTTACAAAGGAGACATGATAGAGTGAGTGAAAATGATATTTCATTAATTGGAAGGGTAAGTGACCTTAGGAGGATGTGGATTTATGAAGCAAAAGTATGCTATCTTTACTTGTTGAATTTGTCTTCCATATAGTGTTATTTTCTAGCACCAAGCTCAATAAAAATCACTTGAGGTGTCTCATGTAAGAACATCTTAGGGATCTCACAATGTTGCATAACATAAAATTATTTAGTTTTTTTGTTGTTGCATATGTCTTTTTTCTATGTAGGTTTTCCTTGTTATGCATCTGTTGTAGAGTTTTATAGAAGGATGTTGAAGGATTTATAACTAGGCATGTATATACTTTTATTGTGCAATACATTGACATGTGCCCAAAATCTTAAAAATCAGCCATTCATGATTACCCCTTTTCTTTGACTTTATCAAATGTTTACAATCAATATAATATTAAATTTTAATTAGGCCCACTAAAATTTCTTGATTCATATCTTAAAATTGTATCTCTATTTTAATGCTCTAGCCATGTATTTGGGATTTGTATGTTGTTAGGGAATTTTTTAAAATGTCTTTATGCCCACACATTATAAAAGTTTAATTTTATCGTACTTATAATCTCATTTCTATGATTTAGTTCTAGAAGTGGGCTTATTTTTAGTCATATTTTTCTCAACATCTCTTGTCTAGACTTATCTTGCTAGCAATGTACTCAAGACTTCATATTAATTTTGATTGACTAAATATTAAATCCATATATTAAAAATTTCAAATTAATTAAGTCTTATGTAATTATGAACCTTATTTTAATTTTATGCTGCATTATATAAGGCTTCTTGCATCTAGGATCTATGCCATTACTCTCCTACAAATAGACATTCCAACTATATTCCTACTCAGTAAATTTTTCAAGCCCATAATATAAGTTCATGTTCAATGGGGTCCACATGAAATAGACATGCTCTCATTATACATTGTAGTTATATTGAATGTTCTTACATATAGATTATATATATTTTCATCTCTACAAAGCCAAGTCACCTTATAAAATCCACTTCATTTTGTTTTTCAAGTCCATCGTGTATTATCTTGAGTTCATGTTGTGCCTTTTGAGTCTTGATTTGATGCATCCATGTGTCCTTCTTTGACCATAATTATGTGTCAACTTCAAATATTAATATGTCCCAATTATATGAATACCAACACACAAAGAAACTATAATGATTATGATTTCTTTTATATGCAATAACAATAATTTGGCATCCAATATGTATTTGGACCTATCAAACCTTCTGAAATTTTCTTTAGTGATATTTTTATTTCTACTATATCCCTACTTCTTTGCTTATTCAGTGATGTTATTTCATAGAATTCAAATGATTGGTGAGTTATAAATTGATCACATTCTCATGTTAGAACCCAAAATACTTTTATTTGTGTATACATAATCATCCTTATCAAACATAACTAAGAGCGGGCTTCAAAACTAGGGATGCCATACTTTTGAGTCTAGGTCATGTGGATTGTTTATAATTTCATAAATGGACCTAAAAGGATATTTATACCAATATGGGGCCTTTATAGATCAATAGTATTTGTCATTTATATCCCACTATGAATGCCAAGGTTGTCTATGTGTTGGATTACCCATGCTACTTACATTTATATGCACAAGATTAACATCAACACCTTCCTTGTTGTAATATTCTCTAGTTTACAATATTTGTGCCAAGATATATTAGAAAGGAATAAACGATTCTACTAGAATTACATCATGCATATCTAAACACACATATTTACCAAAAACTCTATGCAACAAAGTGTAAGATAACTATACGTATGCAATATTTTATCATGCCATAGAATTCTAGGAGTCAACATCTTTTATAATCATTATTAGCTCCTACACCACCATATTCAAATTATTTGTAAGCTACACATTGCAACATATACATTTAAATAGAAATAATATTCAAATACTAATGATAAGGAAGGCTTTAATATATCACTCTCTCTCCCACTTGCTCTCCCATTTAAAACAAGGTTTGCTTCCCCTAATTTTGATCTCATGGTAGATTTGTCATCTAAGTTTAGGGATGCTCTAGTCAATAGTCTACCATGTGGTTTTGGTGCTACTAATGTGAAAACTACTATTATTATGTTTGTTGGTGTTTCCTCATCGCTATCTTATAGTGGTTTAGTTCCTTCGTTTGTGGTTGTTTCCTTGTCATCACCTTCAATTGGATCATTTTATTTCTTTCATGGGTTGAAATTTTTTCTAGATGATTACCCTTGGCCTATTGGGGTTTAAACAATGTATCATGCAGAAGCATTTTTGAAGCCCATAAATGATCCTTCACAAATTCTTCAGGGATTTTGATCTTGGTGGTGAGGTTGAGTCTATTATGCATTTGACCCCGCCTTCTATTGGATCTTTTGTGGATGTTGTCAAAAAAATTTCTAGGAATTCTTTCCACCCTTGTGATCATGTGGTGATTAAGGGTACTATTGTGGATAAAGTTTTTTTACTTGGGAATTCCTTGCATGCTTATAGTAAACCTCTTCTATGTGTGATTGTTTCTCCTATGATATCTCTCAAGAAAGATGTTATATACTGTGAGCACTACTTCATGAGTAAGGGTTTGATTTTTTGTAGGTGTTATTTTTCTACTAGGCCCTTGGACTCAAAATGTTCCCATGGTTCTCATAAGCTATCTTCTCCAACTTGGTGGAAGAATTCTCTTCCTAACCATCTTATAGTGTATCTCAAAGATTCAATTTTTTTTTATCTCTAACGATTTGGAGCCACTCACTTCCATTCTACAAAATCCTCTCTTTGGACTTGGGGTGTCTCCTACTGTTTAGTTGGCTAACAAAATTGAAGCTCAAAATCCTATTTTTCCTTCAATTCCTCAAGATCAATTTATTGTACCCGAGAAGGAAGTTTGTTAATAGACAAATCCATGTAGTTCCTTAGATTTTGTAGTACCATTAGATAATCCTTTAGGGGGGGCTTCTCTCCCCTCTTGTATTAAGTCTATAAATTTAGATTAAAACTCTTCTTGGATAGTTGTATAAGGGAGTTTAATAAAGGTCTTCCTAAGTTGGAATCTAGTTTTCCTACCAAGCCTTTGGGTGTAAAGATGCATATACCTGTATAGATCAAGAACTAGTTAGGCTTGATCAATATTATGTTTCTATTGTTCTACTTTTGTAATAGAATTTGGGCCATATCAAAAACCCATCTTAACTTAATAAAAAATGTATACATCTAAACCAATGCATTTAGTTCAACTCCATATGTGAACAACACTTCATTGTGTTTACTCTATAAATTCATAGCAAATACCTTGCACTATATGTGAATGATACATGAAATTAGCCTGGCCACATGGAACATACATCATATTTGTATGACATTTAAATCAAATTTGTAATTATATACCTAGCTTATAGATACTATACAAATAGATATTTCCATCATAGTTTAATTTAACTTAGTATTTTCCCACTCAATATATAAACTATATTATTTTGTAACCCTAAACATGTAAGCTTGCACAATATCCATTAACATGGCTTATCTCTCTTTACAAAAAATTAGAAAATTAGATTAATGTTTTCACTTATTGACTATAGGAGCCTACTTTCCCATTATTGTGTTGATAATTTATATTTATATGTAAATTTATAATATTGATGAAGGATAGCATATTCTTCAAAATAGTCACACTACTTATCCTCTCATTTCTTATTTCTCCTATAATAGAATCCACATAGAAATCCCTAAATTAGAAAAACCTATCTTCATTTGTATTGCTTCATAACTCAAATTGAATGATTAGTATCAAAGCATAAATGCTCAATCTCATTTTGTCTATTAGAAGATGGAAAAATATATTCTTCTTCATTTTAACTTTAAGTTATGTAGTTAGATATCAATGTGTTTAAAAAATTAATTATTTCTACCATAGAATCTAACTACAACAAATGAGTTTAATACTTGGTTTTGATACATTCATGCAAACAAAGGAAAATAAGATCCCTTGTATGATCAAGTAAGAGCCATAAACTGATAAATGAATTAGAAAAACCTCACCTAGAGTGATTGAGAACCACTAGAAAGAGGTTTAGAGATACTTGTAAGGGATGGAAAACTAAATTGCATCAATTTTTGAGATCAAGAATTTTTTGCAAGGAAGAGATGCACCCAATTTTGAGAAGTAACAAGGGATTGAAGAGAATTCCTTGTGTCATGGAACAAAAAAACTTTAGGGACTACATAGAATCAATATTAGAGTATTTAATTCAATATATACACATGTCATAATAATAAAAAACTCATGTGATAAATTAAAAAATTGGTGTCAAAATAGAAAAATACACTAGAAATCATGTAAAATTTAAAATGTAGAGATATACACCTATTTTCTAGCTTAGAAGGCACTCAAACTAGCATTAAGAAATTATAAAGAGCCTACAAATGAAATTTCATTGAATTTTGAGGCTCATACTTTGATACAAAGAAGTGTTCCATTCAACTAGAAGGGGCATTAACGAATTAGGATTTAGAAAATCAATCATTATGTTTTAAAATAGGAAATAGTAATTAAAAGTAACTTAGGATAAAATTATACAAAGAACACATTATTTATGTGAGGAAAAGTATTTTTGGTAGAAGAGCCTCAAAAAACTATCATTCAACAAATGAGGAAATAGACAATAAGGTTTGTATAAACAAATATATCAATGCCCTATTTTTTACAATATTTGTTTCCTCTCTTTCTTCTATAATGGACTTGTATGCACATAAAATGCATTCATATGCATACCTCTTATGTTCTAAAATTTCCTCCATATATACAACAATTTTTATGTAAGATATTTATAATAGAATACTATTTTTCAATATGATGATTGACTATGTTTAAGAAAATCCAAGGGGTTGGTGTATAGATCCCAATGTCTCACCTTATAATCTTATTGTTATTAATTTTATAAATTATTAATTAATTTATTTATAGATTCAAATACTATAAATCATCCATCATTTATCATAAAGATAAACCTTACAAGTTAGAGTCTTATAAGTTTATTAAAATTTATTTGCTTTAAATAAAATCCCCTCATAAATATTATGCTCTTAGTCTTGCTCCCAATGTTTATAGGGGTTCATCCTATCAATTTATTTTAGAATGAAATGAATAAACTCCTCAATAGTGTAAGAATTTTTTGACAATCCTACCACAAGGATACAACATATTCCAAGATGAAGATCATGCATTCTAGGCTACATGATAAACCTCTTGTCATAATTTATATCTTAGTTTCCTTAGCATATTGTATAAAAGTGTCATAAAGTTTTTATTAGATCTGAGGACTCCTCATTATAACCCACTATATTTATGTTACAATAAAGACCAAAGGTCTTACAATCTCCAAGTCGAGTCTTACATAGAATAAAATATTTTATTTAGAATAATATAAAATAAGTGTCATTGTTATGAATACTCCCCCTTAATTACCACTCCATGAGGGAAGAAATTGTAATAGAAACACCCTATGGATGTTTTATTTATTTGTTGGGATTCAAACCTAGGCCACAATAATTACAATATATCTAGAACTTTATAATTAGTCTTATTGTGCAAATTTTAATGCTCTACATTTATTGTTATGCTCCTACCCCTACAGTGTGTATAATGTAATGGGTAGTCATTGTGTGGCTACCTTAAGTGTTTCTTTGGTTTCCCAGAACCACCTATGAGAGAAACAATAATACTTGAGCCATGCATGGACTATTAAAAACAAGACAATATGCATATTGCTAAGAAACTCAGATCCACTTTGGAAAATTCATGTTATGATTCTTTTGTATTCTTTGAAGATTTCCCTGTGAACATAAACATGAGTGAAGATGAATACATACTAGCTATACGGTCTACATTACTTAGGCCAACATCGCTCTTAAAAAGAAAGCCAAATCATATATGGAATAATTCATTTGCAACCCACATTCCACATCTTTGGCAAGAAAATACATATACAAAATTTATTCTCAATGCATATATGCTACAACAAGTATCTCTTACATGAAATAATATAATAACTTGTATATTGACAAAAATTGTATGCCCTTCTTGGGGATGATAAAATTTATCACTTAATTTGGGAATTATTAACATTAAAATGGACCTAATGTTTCCTTGATCTAGTACTATAATATTTTTTCCACATTCACATTGGATTTAGGGCCCTTTTAAGCTAAATTGACCTAGCTTTACCTTATTTTAATGTTGTAAAGTGTATTTATTTGCACCTTCACATTATGTTTTGGGCCCTTGTAAACTAAATGAACTTAATGGTTCTTTATAAATATGGTATTGTAAAGTGTATCCCAATAATTTCACATTAATCTAGGTTTTTATTAATTAATTGGGCTTATCTATGCCTTAATTGGCCCTATTTGAATCCACAAGCCTTATTAAATGCATTTTTCTAGAGATAATCTTGACACTTATCAAATGAGAAATCATAATTCAGTGTTTAAGATCATGTGTCCCAGATTTAGTGGTCTGGGACTCATATTCCACCTTCGTTGTATGAGTCCCACCTAGGTCTTGGGACCTAATTTTGAATTTCACATTAATCAAGACCTATCTTGGAGTGTGTGCCCCAATTTTGAGCCACTAGGACTCATACACCACTTGTGGATTATGAGTCTCACTCAAGTTAGGAACTAATTTAAATGCAATTTTTGGTAGGATTTTATCTTCCTAGATTTGATCTCAGCTTGTAGTGTTGTAATTTTGAGAAATTTGGCATAAACAAGTATAAATACAAGGTTATTTCACACATTTTCACCTAAGACTTTCAAGAGAGCATTCCTAATAGAAAGTTTCTATTTATAAGAATTCACAAGAGGTAAAGAGAGTTTACAAGAGCATTTCTAATGCATTCAAGGGAAAAATTATCCCTCATTTGTTGCAATAATTCAAGATCCATCATCATTTCAAAGACAATGCATCAAGCATGTTGTTGAGTTAGTGTTGTGATGTAGCATTGAAGATCCAAGATTAAGAATTGTTCTACACTTATTTCAAGATCTAGATCTACATTCTTCATGGACACTTCATGTTAGATTGCATGTTTATAAGAAATAGTTCAAGGTATCATTATTCATGTTTCATGTCCTTGTTCCATTATCTCATCAGTTGGTTTAATTACCTAAAAGGGCTTTGGCCAAGGCAAACCTCTATTCCCTAACAATCAACAAGTTTTTATCTCTCTACATGTTTTATTGTAGATCTAGGTGTCTTGGAGCTTGAATATATTTTGACGATTAGGTTGCAAGGTTGAAGAAATTCATCAAGTTGTCATAAGGTTGCTATCTTCACGAAAATTCACCTATAGGTTACAAATAAGGGTTTTAGACTTGAAAAAAAAGTGTGGAAGGAAGAGCAGAGAAAGGAGAGAAGAATTAGGTCTTAACCCTCCAAAAAAGTAGAGAGGGACTGATACGCCAATTGTGGTTTATGAGTCCTAGTACAAGGATTTTTCTAGATCTCAGGAGATCCAAATCATACACTGACAGATTCCAGTTTTGGCACATAAACTGTAGTCTGGGACTAAATCGCCCAAAAAATATGAGCCCTAGTGGGAATTAAACAAGAAGTTTTTAGGGTTTTGGAGCTGGCTTTAACCTCATCCTTCTCCAAGGTGCACCTATGTTCATTCTTAGTTTTTTATTCTATATTTTAGTTTCATTTCCTAGGTAATTTAGTAAAGTTTTGCATAGTACTTTGCATGTCATTCACATTCCTTGTCTTTCCAAGCCCTAGCTTGGTGGTGAACCCCTTTGTAGTCTCTAATCATACCCTAGGATAAATTATTGTTGTAGTGTAGTAAAATTCATACCCTTTCATTTTCACACTTGTTTGGGTCCGCCTTGCTTTGTTTATCATTCTTTAATATTTATGGCTTAATTGGTCCTATTTTTTGTCCACAAGCACTATGAACGACATATTTTTTTGGATAATCTCGAAAATCTCCAATGCATAAATGATAATCCAATGATTCTGATCTATGTGTCCCTAATTTTTAGTTGGGAATAAAACGCCATCTAGGGCATCTTTGTCCCCCTGAGGTTTCAAGACCCTAATTTTGAGGCATCTTAATTGGACCCCTTTTTGGTGTCTATTCTCCAAGTTTCATTACTTGAGACTAAGACGACACCTTGGGCATGTTAGTCCTCCTCGAGTCATTTTAAAGATTGAAATTCAAATTGTAGTGGGATTTAGCCTCCTTCATTTAATGAATTCATATGTCGGCTTCGTGTGATATAATTTTGGGATATTAAGCATAGATAAGTATAAACACAAGGTTCATTCATTGATTTTGAATCCAAGTCTTTTGTGAGAGCATTTATAATATCAAATTTAGTTCACAAGAGCATTCAAGAGAATTCTATCAAGAATTTGGAGCCATCATCAAGATTCAAGCATCATATCAAAGATCTTCTTGCATCATGTGTGTTTTTGTGTTAACATTTTTGATGTAGGGTTTGGATTCAAGGAAGAAATCATTTCAAGATCCATATCCATTGCAGCCATTACAAAAATGTTTGCAGAGTTTATAAGGGTTTGGTGAGTTATAGCATTGCATGTTGTTCATACACCATTTCCTTCATTATTTCTTTTTAATTTCAAGGTTTAATTACCAAATAAGGGGTTTGACCAAGACAAACACCAATTTACTAACAATTGAAAAGTTTTCCCTCTCTTGTGTGTTTGTATTTGCAGATTTAGGTTTAAGTCTTGAAGATCACTTGGAGTGAAAAGTTGTTAAAGTTACAAAGTTGCATTACAAATTTGTCATTTTCATAGAAACTCACCTACAAGTCAAATCCAAAAGTTTTAGAGCCCGAGATCTAGGAGGAAGTGCAGACCTTGGAGCTCAAGATAACATTTAGAAATTCTAGAAATTCAGACCAGGACTAATACACCACCTTGGGCACTGTAGTCCTCCCAAGAATATATTTCGGAGATTCTTTTAGATTTGGTTTCGACATCCAAAGATTTTGTATTTGCCCCGAGAAATAATGACACTAATACGCCATCTTGGGTTTCTTAGTCCTCCAAGGCACATTTTGGCAACTTATTTGCATTTCTAGACTCCTCACAACATCTCCAAACTTCCCAGGTACACACATCATATCCCCCTATTGCATAATTTCATTATTTTCATCTCATTTAGCTTGCATAACTAGGTTTTGTAGGTTGAAGGTTCATTTGTCTTTTCCAAGAATTTTCTTGGTGGTGAACCCCTTAAAACTTCTAAAAGAACCCCCTTCCTAGGTCTTCCTCATTGTGAATTGACTCACCTTGCAAGTTTGTTAGTCAATCCAATTAGGATTCATAGGACATAATTGAATGACCTAGATATAATAGGTGGATCTCACACAATTACCCATTTTATTTACAATTCATTTTGGTGAACCTGATGTCTTTGAATATTCTTCTTTTTCCGATTTGGAGTACATAAAAGTCCTAGATCTAGATTTCATTCATTGCATCTTGCATTAGTGAAAGTACATCTAGGGTTTCTTGCATCTTGCGTTAGTGAATGTACATTTAGGGTTTCCTATTTTGCATTAGTGAAAGTGCATATAAGTTATAATTTTACTTTCTTGCATCATTTCATTTCATTGAAAAATTGAAAAGTGCATTGTTCATCCTCTTAATTGTATTTAGAAACATTGTTATTGCATTGAAAATTAAAAAATTGCATTCAAATCTTACATTCAATTTCTTGTTAGTAGTTTCTTTTCTTTACATCCATTTGCACAATTTCTAGTTTTCAAACATCAGGTCCCTGGGTAGGCAACTTGAGAAAGCTATTATTAAACCAAAATTTTCTATTTTTCTAAGAAAAACCTTTGCTAGGACTAAAACACCCTTCCTAGCATCTTAGTCCCTCTCAGGATTTTTGCCTCAAAATCCTCTCTTTGTTGTTTGCTATCTATTTTACTAACTAAAACTTTAGAATCTCACCACGAGGATGAATATGCCCTTACTAGTGTCTTAGTCCCTATTGACTTTGACTCTCCAACTTTCAGGGCCTGTACTAGCTTTTTTGTGCTTCTGTTACCTGCTTTCAATTTTTTGTTTCAAATTCAAAAATTTATGAACTATTCAAATTTCTTTCATTTTAATT
This sequence comes from Sequoiadendron giganteum, assembly GCA_007115665.2. Classification (NCBI taxonomy): domain Eukaryota; kingdom Viridiplantae; phylum Streptophyta; class Pinopsida; order Cupressales; family Cupressaceae; genus Sequoiadendron; species Sequoiadendron giganteum. The sequence goes on from CM021102.1 coordinate 825,942,101, forward strand.
GTAATCGCAAGCATAGGATATTGTGTTCATTACACTTCCTATGATTTATTCCTTGTATGAGTTGTAGTACTTGGTTTCCTACTACTAATACCATAGTTAGATGAAGTATGAGAATCATGGCATCCCATGATAAGACACTCATTGTGGATCTTGGGTTATCAAGCTCTCTTACTTCTGGTGTTGGCATTAGTTCACTAGGTATGGACCTTACCTTTAATACCTCTTTTTCCATGCCTACCTTACCTACAAGTGTTATTCCAAGTGTTCAAACAATGGTTGATCATATTCCTCAAGAAAACATAATGAAAATGCATGAAGACCTATCCCATTTACAAGATAGTATGAGTACTGAAAACATTTCCAACACTGTTATACCTTCCATAGATAGTATTCAATGCATGACGAAAAGTGATGAAGGACTAGAAGTAGTGTGTAACATAGCTCACATCTTTGGAAAAAACCTTCCTCCCACCACTAATGGTGTTCAAACTTCAAATAATGTGCAAGGAGGAAATCAAAATCCCCCCTCTTCAACCATAGAATCCATTCCCACCTACACAACTGCTCAAGTGATCACAACGATGAAACCTACTAGCAATATCCTTCCTACCTCACACATTTCCACTAGTGCTCCTTATAGCTATGTGACATCTAATCTCATACCTCCTCCCACAAAAAATCCATTCAATTGTCCTTCCAACACATCCACACCACCACCATATTCACCTCCACCTCAAACCACAAGCAATGACCCTATCATTAACTAACTTTTGCAAATATTTTCATCCCTTCAATGTCGAGTTTCTACCATAAACCAAAATCAAAATGGTCCACCTTCATACTATGTCAAAAGTAACCTATTATCCTTGGAGATATTGAGAAGTCTCATGCCACAAGGTATAGAGATCCGTAGATTTGAGAAATATGGAGGAAAGGGAGATCCTACTAATCATGTTAATGCCTTTACTACTTTGTGTAGTGACTTCATCCTTTAGGACAAAATTTTGGCTAAACTCTTTCCCCGATCCTTAAAATACATTGCCTTGGATTGGTTTTCTGCATTATCGAATAAGTCAATTTGTTCATTCAATGAACTTGTTGAAGCCTTTATTAACCATTTCCAAGTGCACATGGTTCCTAAAATGACATTGGTTGATTTGATGAGATGCAAGAAAAATGAGGGTGAAAAAGTCACCGACTTTATTTCATTCTACCAATCACTTTATTCCCAAATTTGTGTGAAGACAACCGATTCCCATGTTCATAGAAAATTTACAAAGCACGATAAGGGATAAGATCACCATGATGAAATTCCATTCCTTCATGCACCTATGCACTGCCCTTTGAGATTATCAAAATCCTGCAAGTGCTAGTGAACCAAAAGCTACCCCTATCCATCTTGAAAAGTATGAAACTTCAATTCAAAACACTTACCAACCTTTCAGAAGAAATTTTTTTTTTTTACTTCAACTAAAATCCACCTCCCAACTGTTGATGTGTTTTTTCTACACTTCTCAACACAAGTAATGCATAGGTGCATCACCTCTCTTTAAATACAATCTTCCACAATCAAATTATAGAACACTATTCCAAGGTCTTTAATGTCAGGTCTTGGCAGTGCTTGGAATGTCTCAGTTGATTTATATGTGACTTGCTGTAATCACAAGGCGGTCTTATAGATGAGTTACAAAGTGTGGGAAGTTGGGTCTACAAATGGAGTTCTTAGGATGGGAGAGTTGTTGTGCGTTTGATGCCGGTTTAAACAACAGTCTAGAACTCCATTTCAACATCAGATTTAACTTTATAATGTGCAATGAACAATTCCTAAGGTTACCTATTAAAAAAAGGGAAAAAAGGGCAAGGAAGAGAGTAAGTTCCTAGACATGAACCACAAATGAACAGTGATCATGGAGGTTTCTACAGTAGAAAAACTCCCTAAATTGAGTTTTGCTTGACCAAGAGGAACCTACAGTTACAAAAAACCAGTGCAATCTTCTAAGGACTGCAGATTTTCATATTACACACACACATCATGCACATGCAATTGAACTAAGTTGTAGCAATAAAGGAATGCAACTTAGACTAGCTTTTCAAAATGATCCATCAGATCAATGAACCACAAAAACCATGAGCTGGAAATTCAAAAAATACTGAAACATTAGTCACCATTACCACTTCCATTCAAGAAACTACAACTAAACTAAAAGGGGAAGTAGAACCAAGCATGCAAGATGAGAAAAATAAAAGATAACATCCATAAAATCATGCAATGTTGTCTTCTATTGCAGAAAATGCTTTCTACACCAGCTCTCCAACCATTTACAAATGAGGGGGAGACCCCTATTTATAGTTTTCCAAAGCCTGAATGAATGGCTAGGATTGAATTAAATTGTGTGGTATAGATTTGATTGCACCAGGGCTTCACCTACCCCACAATATTCAATAATTTAAAATACATCTTTTGTTTTTTCTCTATTTTGTCTTTTAGTGCCTAGGTGTTGTAGGAGTTTTGTCTTCTAGCTGATTTCCCTTTTATTGTAGCTGAAACTTCCTAAAAGCAACCTTATTTCCCTTGATGGATATGAAAAAATTTCTCATCCAATCGAGTGTATCTCGTTTTCAGATTTGTATCATTGTGGAATGGGTTAGTGGTCCCTGATCCGATGAAACAACCTTTGATGGATCACTATCATTTTTTTGGAGGGAAGAAACAATCACTCCCTCCCACCACCTTCAAGGACATAGGCCTTCTTCTAATGCCAATTCTGTTGATGGGTGCTATGAGGAAAGGTGGATATAAAATGAATGGTGATAGGAGCTATGTGCTTTTCTTTGTTCAGATTTCTTAATGGATCTCCTCGATGGACCCGCAGTAGGCTTCTTGAATCCTGCGTACATGAATTGTTGTAAGTGCTTTCATACACAAATCAAGGCAAACATTAGTCAAATACTACAAAGTCCTTGTTAGATTCACCCATGCATCATCAAAAGATCATAATATTCATCATTGTTCCATATTTGGAGCTCATTATGATCATAAACATTAATGCGTGCTTCGGGGTGCGGGTGCCACAGGGCGGAAGGACAAAAAATGAACAATGGATGGTGGAAGAGGGGCAGATGATAGGTGAAGGGATGAAGGCCTAGAACGAAGTTCCCAAATGGCCATAGAGGGAGGAAGTTCCCGAAACGGCCATAGAGGGACGAAGTTCCAAAAATGGACAAGGAGGGACAGAGTTCTGGAAACAGCCACAAAGGGACAAAGTTCTCAAAACGGTCATGGAGGGATGGAGTTCTAAAAATGGCCACGGAGGGAAAAAGTTCCCAAAATGGCCAAGGAGGGACAAAGTTCTCGAAATGGACATGGAGGGACAAAGTTCTCGAAATGGCCACGAAGGGACGAAGTTCTCGAAATGGCCATAGAGGGACAGAGTTCCCGAAATGGCCACAAAGGGATGGAGTTCTGGAAATGACCATGAAGGCACAAAGTTCCCAAAAAAACCATGGAGGGATGGAGTTCCTGAAATGGCCATAGAGGGACGAAGTTCCCAAAATGGCCATTAAGGGACGAAGTTCCGAAAACGACCAAGGAGGGATGAAGTTCCTGAAACTGCCACGGAGGGACAAAGTTTTAGAAACGACCAAGGATGGACAAAGTTATCGAAATGGCCACAAAGGGAAGAAGTTTCAAAAATAGCCAAGGAGGGACAAAGTTACCAAAATGGCCACAGAGGGACGGAGTTCCGAAAATGACCAAGGAGGGACAGAGTTCCAGAAACGGCCATAGAGGGACAAAGTTCCGGAATTGGCCACAGAGGGACGAAGTTCCCAAAACTTAACAAAACCTTGGTAGTTCACTTAGGCACCACAAAAAAATCCCAAATCCATAGGAAACCTGTCCCCAAAGTCAAAAATGAAGGAAAAAGCGAATCGAGTGAGCAGGGACCAAGTCAGCAAGAACAAGGCAAAGAGCAAAAAATGGAAGGGGGGGAACTTTGCTTCTCCTAAGATTCAAATTCCCTAGGTAAAAAGAAGGGCATGGAGCAACGTTTATGGGCCAATTTCCACTAATGGTGTGCATTGATTTCTTTGTATGGTGGACCCAAGTTAGGTGAGATGTGGAATCTCACGCTCATTTGGATGCTCGGTCAAGGCATGAACAAAGAAACTAAGCGTAGGTCCCGCCATGCGGTCAGAAGTTGGGTGTTAGTCGGTACTCAACAACGAAACATTGAAGGTGACCTATATGAGGAAAACTGCAGCTGCGGGTTTGTGAGGCCTTGAGGACATCGGGGAAATGGGCGAAAGGAAACTCACAAGGGTACTTTTGCAAAAGAAAAAGAATTAGCGAAACTCAAGTAGATAAATTTGGTAAGGGGAATTTGATCGTTTGAAGGCACATGACCAATTTAGGCTCTAGGAAAGGGGCACACAAAATGAGACAAGAGAAAAGTAGCTCATCAAGAAAAAAAAGAGGGGGTCCCTGCTGATGGTGGGGCATGTGTGCAAAATATGAACAACACCAACCTACCCAACCAGCTGATACCCAAGTAGCTGCTATAAAGAAGAGTAATCCTTATATCTTTGGGGATTCATAAAGAAAATTTACTCCCTTACTTGACACACTCCACAAAATCATGATCCAACTCTTAAAAAAAACATGCTTACCTTACCTCCCATCTGACCCCTTCAACCTAGCAAGCCATTACCTCTAAGCTTTAAACACAATGCCTATTATGCTTATCACCAATAAAAAGGTCATGATATGAAACATTGCAAGTGTCTTAAACATATTGTGCAAGACCTCATTGATTCCAACCATATCCTAATTGGAGGTGTGAATGGAAAAGGTAATAATTTTTTCGCTCCTCCCAACAAAAGCTTGCAAATATTTACCAATCCCATGCCAAACCATTATTTTTTTTTATTAAGGCTAGGAAAACTAAGCCCGATGTGATGAATGTTGACATAGATGGTGAAAATATGAGAAATCATGAAAAAATTCCTATGGATGATGATGATCAGAGTCCTATGGATACTAATGAACAAAGTCCTATTGTTACAATGATAGGAGTGATTGACATTAAGCCTCATAAACAACAAACCATTGACATTATTTTCTCTTTAGAAGAAACAATTAAATATGCACCTGATGGTCCTCTTTACATAGCTGGTAGAATCAATAACAAGCCCACTCCTAAGATTTTAATTGATCCCATTTGTGGAGAGAATGTGATCATAGAAGAACTCTTATATGTGCATGAACTCACTCAAGATAGATATGATAAACCAAAAGCATGGATTAAAACACATGATGGTTTTGCTCATGCTACGATGGGCTCAATCACATTCCCTTTACAAGTAGGACTGAAGAAATCAAATGTATCATTTTTTATTATATCTAATTCAGACCAATTTCATGTGAATTTAGGCTACAAATGGCTTCACTCCATGAATGCGGTCCCATCCGTTGTCCATAAGTGCTTAAAGTTTCCAGTTGGCAATGAAATATTCACTGTAAACCATAGTGGCTTTAGATCCTCGTCCTCCCATGGAAATTTCTCCTTAGATTATTTTTGGCCTGAGCCCATGGAACCTGTAAGACCATGTGAAGAATTCCTTTTCCTATCCTACCAAAAATTCAAAGCAAAATGCATAACCAAACTATCCCTTGAAAACTTTCCTCCACCCATGATCGAACCTCCACCAATGCTTGAACCTTCACCACCTAAACAAAATAATGCTGAGACTAAAGCCCTTCCAACAAACCAAGACCCATCCATGAATAAACCCTTACCTGTTTCCTATAAGAGACCTAGAGAAAACCAAACAAGTCCTAATCTACCTCTTAAGAAAATTTATAAAGCCAAAGAGAAAGTGGTCGAACAACCTTCCATGGTTTCTAACGTTCTTCCCTCACAAGAAGAAAATGACCATATGGTTGATAAACCCACTCCTACACAAACACAATTTGAAAAACGTAATAAAATGAACCACAATGCTAGAGAGCGTAGGAATAGGCGTCGTGCTGGGTAAAAGAAAAAAGTTGTGTCACACTTTCAACCAGCTTATCAACACAACTGAATTTAAGTATTTCTAACTAAAATCAATTTTGGTAAAACGTATTCAATGTAGTAAGATTCATTTTAGCTAAGTTAGATACTTCCACAACTTTTTCAACTAAAATTGCTGGCTAAAAATATATGGAGCACCACTTTGAGTCCAATTTACCAAAAAAATAAAATTATTTGAAAAAATTGAAGTTTCAATAACTCTTGCTAATGTAAATAACATTTTAAAAAAAATATAAAAATACCCTTTTGTAGATCCATAAGTATAGTTTTCAAAAATATATTTATTTTAATAGTTTAATTATAATTTATATTTTATATTTTATTAATACTAAAATTAGGTTATCAACACAAAATATTTGGGTGATTACCATGCCAAGGAAAGATAATAAAACATAGTAAAAATAAAAATAAAAATTGATGGACTAGATAAAAGAATCTATTTCAAGATGGTATAATTTTTTTTGCTTTTTAAATAAATATTTAATATGAAAGTTGACGTTTGATGGAAACAACTGTTTTTTTATTCACACACATTTTAATATTTATTTAAAAATATATATTTATCAAAATTGGAAAAAAATATATCCATGCACTAAAGTTTCAAGTTATAAATACACACAAAAAATTTGAAAGAAAAAAAAAAATTACTATAAAGAGTTTGACATCCCATGCAACTTCATTTTTTAGCATTTTATCAACAACTAAATTATAGTGTTAATTTATTAAAAACTAGTTATATATATATATATATATATATATATATATATATATTTTAAATACAAACATAAAATATACTAAAAAATACATATTTTACTAGTTCACATCATTTCAAAATTCAAAACATATATGCAACTTTTTAGTGATTCAAGTTTAAAAGTTGGATCAACATTGATCATTTCCTTTATAAAGTGTGACACAACTTTGTGCTTTTACCCTGCTATTGGGTGAACCCACAAAAGTGGTTTACAATTCGAGTGAGGAAGGAAAACTTCCAAAAAACTCATCCATGTTTCCCATTGTGGAAAGGGGGTTCGCTCAAACCCTGGTTCGAGCAAACCCTTGGGGGTTCGAGTGAACCCCTTAGGTTTGCTCGAACCCCCCTTTTCCCACCTTCCCACCCTCCTACACAAAAAGACTTCAGATTTTCGCCCTTCGAAGCTCAGGTTGAGGATGAAAATGGAGGAGACTTCACAAATCCAACTAGAAGATGACAGTCCTCAGAACGAGCTATCCAACAAATATAATTTAAATATGTTTTGGTTTTATTATGTATGCATTTTTTTAGTTTTATTAAACATAGGTTTTGCACCAAAAATCAAGTTCTCTATTCTGCACATGTGGAAAAATAGAAGATTATCAAAATAAAATTTAAAAAAATATGTTTGGGCTGGGTATTAATGTTCTTGATCCATTTAATTTTGTTTTGAATTTTGATACATACAAATTTTTTTATGTGTTATACAGTCCGCCATTGTCTGAGTTATAATTGGTTTGACTTTGAAACTTGATTAAGGAAAAAATATTCATTAAAACACTATAAAACCAAATTAAAGTGCTAGATATCATAGTTACAAATCTAAATTCAATTTTTTTAGAATTTTATCCTTCATGCAAAATAAGCTATGTTGTATACGGTGAGTGTCACTCCTTAAAAATGCTATCTTTTTAAAAAAATAGTTTTCGAAGGAGATGGAAAAAAAAAAGTGCAATTTGATTCCAAAAAAAATGAAAAAAATATATTTAGAATCTTTAAAAAAAAATCACAAATCACTAGTTTTCATCATCTTCAAATTCCTCAAGGTTTAGCTGTTATAGGAGCTCGAAAGTGAAGATTTAGCTAAAAAAAATTTGTTTAGTGTTGAGTTTGCCCAAAAATTGTAAACCAGTATTGTGGGATCACCCTATTGCTTGAAAGATGAGTGACGAGAGGGTGATCCCACAATACTGGTTTACAATTTCGGGCAAACTGGACACCGAACTAATTTTTTTTAAGTGAATCTTCACTTTCGGGCTCCTATAGCGGCTAAACCGTGAGGAATTTGAAGATGATAAAAACTAGTTATTTGTGATGTTTTGTCTATAGATTCTAAATATATTTTTTTCAATTCTTTTGGAATCAGATTGCACTTATTTTTCCATCTCCTTCGAAAACTAGTTTTTTTTAAAAACAACATTTTTAAGGAGTGACACTCACCGTATACAACATAAATTTTTTTGTATGAAGGATAAAATTCTAATTTTTTTGAATTTAGATTTGTAGCTACGATATCTAGCACTTTCATTTGGTTTTATAGTGTTTTATTGAATATTTTTTCCTTAATCAAGTTTTGAAGTCAAACCAATTACAATTTAGACATAGCCGAACAATATACAACATAAATTTTTTTGTATGTATCAAAATTCTATTTTTTTTTTAATGGATCATGAACATCAATACCCAATCTGAATATATTTTTTAAAATTTTATTTTGATAATTTGCTATTTTTCCACATGTGTAGAACAAAGAGCTTGATTTTCAGTGAAAAACCTATGTTTAATAAAACTAAAAAAACACATACATAATAAAACCAAAACATATTAAAATTATATTCGTCGGATAGCTTGTTCTGAGGAATACCATCTTCTAGTTGGGTCTCTGAAGTATCCTCCATTTTCATCATTAGCCCAAGCTTCGAAGGGCAAAAATCTGGAGTTTTTTGTGTAAGAGGGTGGGAAGGTGGGAAAAGGGGGGTTTGAGCGGACCCCCTTCCCACAATGTGAATTGCGGGTTCCCACATGAAAAGGGGTTCGATCGAACCCTGGTTTGAGCGAATCTCTTTGGGGTTCATTTGAACCTAGAGTTCGCTTGAACCCCCCAAAATGATTTTTCTTTGAATGGGTCATTATTTTGGAAGTTTTCCTTACTCGAATTATAAACCACTTTTTTGGGTTCACCCAAGAACAACATTGAAAATAAAAATTCAAATTGACCAAAGCAATAAACGGTGAGCCTCCTCTTTTACTAGATGCTGTAAATTCAACACAACAAGGACCAAAACATTCTATGGATATTATCATTCATCCTCCTGTTGTGGTTATCTTGGATGAAGATGAGGAAACAACTAAAATTGATGGGAAGTGCATAATGAGTTGAATTTGTTATTCTCCTCATACATGAGCTTAAAATATAACAACCACGATGATCCTCCTAAACTGAGCAATTCACCATGTGTTGAACTTAGTGATTCTCTTAGTACAAAACTTGATGTGATCCCTCTCGTTAGGGATTTACATTTCGCATATACTGAACAAGTCTGGGATGCAAATGACCTGCTGGATGGTCGATCTGCATGTTCCTTACTAGCCTTTTTCATTTTCTTTTTTCTTTCACTTGCATGTGCGTATTGTGATCCCTTGTGATGTTCTATTTGATGTTTCTCTCTCTTCATGCATTCCTCTATTTGTACCTTCATTCTTCTCTATGTTGTAAGATGTTCACCTTTTTATTTATCTTTTATCTTTTCTTTTCTCTTTTGTCTTTTTTTTCCCTTTTGGGGATGACACAAGGCATTGGGACACCCTAGATGTCTCTTCCATGTTGACCCAAAAGGATTTTCTTTGTTTTCACTCTCTTTGTGTCATTCTTCTAGTTCTCTATGTATTTGGGGAATGATGACAATTTTGAGCTCTCTAATATCATTGCAGAAAAGATAGATACTGACCCCGAATCCATAGATCCCTTATGTGTTTCTAAGGGGTAACCCTCTTTTCCTTTTCATCTTTTGGATACATTAAAGTAATTGCTCATAGTATGGTGTTAGAAATTCCTTTAAAGTGGGGGCATACATTGGTAGTATTTTAGCATGATTCCATTTTCATGTTCCTTGATGTGATTTTCTTTCTTTATTCGATGCATTTTCCCTCTTGGTGGTGTCTTCAGGTTTGAATTCCTTTGAGAGAATTCTATTTCTTTGTCCTTTCTTGGAAACATTAGATACAATGTTCCCTAGGATGAGACCTTGCACTTGTCCTCTCTTTGAAACAAGATGAGACCTTTTGTGCATGTCCTCTCTTGGAAGCATTGGGTATGATGTTCCCCAGGATGAGACCTTATATCTATCCTCTCTTGGAGATGTTAAGCATGATGTTCCCTAAGATTAATACCTTGCATGAACTAAAAAAAACCATTTGAACATCTCTCTATTTCTTGCTGTGTTGCATTTTCTCTTTTTGTCCTTATTAAAGTCATGGAGGGATGGATTTGATATGGAACTCTTGGGACTCACCTAGTGAAAAAATAGCTTCACTAACCCTTGTGAGCATGCATTTTTGTACCTTATTAAAGTCACGGAGGTATGGATTTGATATGGTCCCCCTAGGGCTCACCTAGTGGACAACTAGCTCCCCCTAGCCCTTGTGAGTGTGCGTTTTGTTTGCATAGTAGACAATGTGTTCCACTTGTAAACCTCTTTTATCCTAGACCCAGCCCACTGCATTGGATGACCAGTTGAAACTTGATTTGTTGCAATTTTTCTCTTTTCCTTTTTTCTTTTTCCTGTCTTTGATGGTGTATGTTTGCGATCTGATTTTGGCTTCATATATCATCCATAAGTGTGTTCCTTTGTTCCTATGTTGGTCTACCATAGGATCTTGATCGTGGGGGCTTGATCATCCCTCTTGATCGTTGTCATCCTATATTAATAAAATTTGTACATTTGAACCCCTCTTGATTGTGTGGTTGGCTACTTTAGTGTGTTCTTGAAGCAAGTTCATCTTCTCACTAAAGTGGGGGCTAAATATAGTGTAGTAAAATGCATACCCTTGCATTTTCACACTTGTTTGGGCCTGCCTTTCTTTGTTTATCCTTCTTTATGGATTAACTGGTCCTATTTTGTGTCCACAAGCCCTATGAATGACATATTTTTCTGGCTAATCCTGACATTCTCCAATGCATAAATGAGAATCCAATGATTCTGATCTATGTGTCCTTGATTTTTTATTGGGACTAAAATGCCACCTAGGATGTCTTTGTCCCCCTGAGGTTTCAGAACCTTTATTTTGAGGCATCTTAATCAAGCCCCTTTTTGGTGTCTGTGCCCCAAGTTTCATCACTTGGGACTAAGATGCCACCTAGGGTGTCTTAGTCCTCGTTGAGTCATTTTCGGGATTTAAATTCAAATTCTAGTGGGATTTAGCCTCCTTCATTTAATGAATTCATATGTCGGATGGGTGTGATATAATTTTGGGATATTAAGTGCATAGATAAGCATAAATACACAGTTCATTCATTCATTTTCAATCCAAGTCTTTTGTGAGAGAACTCATAATATCAAATTGAGTTCACAAGAGCATTTTATCAAGCATTTGGAGCCACCATCAAGATTCAAGAATCATATCAAATATATTCTTGCATCATGTGTGTTGTTGTGCTAACATTTGTGATGTAGGGATTTGATTCAAACAACCAAGCAATTCAAGATCTATCAAGAATTTCAAGATCCATATCCATTGCAACCATTACACATAAGTTTGCAGAATTTATAAGGGTTTGGTGATTTGTAGCATTGCATGTTGTTCATTCACCATTTCCTTCATTATTTTTATTTCATTTCAAGGTTTAATTACCAAACAAGGGGTTTGACCAAGGAAAACCCCCATTTAAGTATAACAATCAACAAGTTTTCCCTCTCTTGTGTGTTTGTATTTTTAGATTTAGGTTGAAGTCTTGAAGATCACTTGGAGTGCAAAGTTTTTAAAGTTGTAAAGCTGCGTTGCAAAGCTGTTATCTTCATGGAAACTCACTTACAAGTCAAATCCAAAAGTTTCAGAGCTTGCGATCTGGGAGGAAGCAAGTGCAAACCTTGGAGCTCAGGACCACATTAAAAAATTATAGAAATTCAAATTGAGACTGATATGCCACCTTGGGCGTCTTAGTCCTCCCAAGCATATCTATCAAAGATTCTTTCAGATCCGGTTCCGATATCCAAAGATTTTGTATTTTCCTCGAAAAACAACAGTGAGACTAAGAAACCATCTTGGGTGTCTTAGTCCTCCAAGGCACATTTTGGCAGCTTCTTTGCATTTTCAGAATCCCCACAACATCTCCAAAATTTATAGGTACACACATCATATCTCCCTATTGTATTTCATCATTTGTATCTCTCATTTAGCTTGCATAACTAAGTTTTGTAGGTTGAATGTTCATTTGTATTTTCTAAGAATTTTCTTGGTGGTGAACTCCTTAAAGTCTAAAAGAACCCCCTTCCTAGGTCTTCCTCATTGTGAATTGACTGACCTTATGAGGTTATTAGTCAATCCAATTAGGATTCCTAGGACATAATTGAATGACCTAGATAGAATAGGTGGATATCACACATCTACTCATTTTATTTAGAGTTCAATTTAAAGATCTCTTTTCACCTTTCTATCTTCGGGTTGAGATCTTTAAGGTTTCCTTGAGTGTAACAACTTGTGTGAAATAGGAAGCTACCCTTGTGCTTCATTCCTCAAAGGTGAGGTGTACTATTTCCGTTGGTACAACTTGTAGCATCAAAAACTGTCACCCTTGATAATTTTACACTATGTTTCCCCCCCCCCTAAATTATTGAGTTTCATTGGGTCCCTAATTTCCTAAAACTATGCATTATATAGATCATTTGTACCACTTTTTGAGAAATTTCAAGCATGGAGTCTAGTTTATAAAAATGTAATTTATTTGAATTTTTTTTTGATGAATTTTCTAGATATCTATAAATATTAAAAAAGATAAAATTAAAAATTCACAAAAAAGGGGCAGATGGTAAGAAGGCACACCCCAAATGTCACATGGGACCAGCCCAGAAAAACCAAAATAAAAAATGGCCCCAGCCTAGAAAGTCCAAAAGATCACATGGGCCTTGCCCAGAGGTTCAATAACAGAAAGCAAATTAGGCAGCCAAGGCAGTGCCAGCAGATCCTGGGGGGTCTCGGTCATCCAGATGTTTCCCCCATACATCAACGGGGTTTGGAGTGACATCAGGAGGAGCACCCCAACCATCATCAACTTTATCTTCATCTTATTCAGAATCTTTTTCCTTGCGTCGAGGCGAGAGCCAGCCACATAAGACTTTTGCTAGTGGAGGGCCAACTAGAGCCAGAAGTAGGTGGAGTATCAGAGCACCACCTAGAACCACCACCACTACTCCTCAGAGCACCACTAGAGTGCTAGCCTTGACCAGGATGTGGCGAAGGAGAACGAGCCCGCCTAGGAGGCCGAGAATCTTGCCGAGTAGGAGGCTGGGAGCGAGATCGCGCGGAATCACTCCGTTTCTGGCCCCAAGAAGGCGACCGTCCACGGGAAGAGGAGGAAGAAATAGGGATTCAATCCATAGTACAAGGGGCATTGCCCCAGTGGTCCAAGAGAACCTGCAGGTGAGCCACTTCCAGTGCAACCTTGTTGGCTTGCACTTGAATCTGTAAGAGAAGATTAGAACATATAACTGCTTTAGCATAAAGAGACACATTAACATCTAAATGAGAATGAGCAAATACACAAGCATTTATGTCTTTCTAGATATTGAAGAGGATTTCCACTCTAAAAGTGTGCCAAAGCTGGGTGAACTTAGTGGGGGTTCCAGGCGGGTCCCCTAACAGAACCATATGCCATGAAAAGGGTTCTGGTCTAAAAGGCCGAAAGAAATCATGAATCCAAGTCCAAAGCTGCTGAGCTCTGGGACAAAATCAAAAAAGGTGCTTGAAGCTTTCAGGCTGCCCACAAAAAGGGCAGCGAGGGTTAGAGACCCCCAAATGAACAAGCCGAGAACCCACAGGCAAGCCTTGGAAAAGAATACACCAAGCAAAGTGGGCCAGCTTCGGATTAACAATTGCAGACCAAGTGGCATAAAAAATCCTATGCCAAGTATGGGTCGAGGAGTTAAGAAGTCACCTCCAATTCAAAGAACTGATCATAGGAAAATGGGGTGAAATCCACCTATAACCAAGCCGCGACTTGTAGCTTCGGAGAGGAGTATCTGAAAACCATTTCCAGTCTTTCCACCAAGGTTTGTGCCCACGAATGCCAACTTTGTGAAGAATTTCTGCCGAAATGGCGCTCACTAGCCCGTCAAAAGTAAGACGATCCTGGTTTTGAAGACTGTACTAGGTTTTAAAAGTATTCCACTGCAAAATACACATCGTAGGCCAATGGAAGAGCTGATGTAGTGTATGAATGCCCTTCTTATGAAATCTGAGAGCTTTGAGCCAAGGCGACTTAGCCAGGGGTTGACCATTCTGAGCCAGAAGGGGAGACCACCAGAGGTTATGCTGGTTGATGGAGAGCCAATCATGAAAGCTAGCCTTGACCCAACGGAGCCAAGGCTTAACGGTTTCCAAAGAACGCCAAATACTTTTGGCCACTTATTTGAAATTTAAATGAATGGTTAAAAAATAAAGTAAAAATACCAAAAATTTATTTTTGACAAAAAACGGATACACCAACAAAAGGAATTAAAGATGAAAGCCTTAACATAGCCAAAATGTAAAAAAGATAACATTGTTAAATTGCTACAGAAGAGCTTAACATTACCCATGTGTTAAAACTCACTAGACTATTTGCAAAATCTCAAGAAGAATGTTTTTACAAGGATATGATAATTAGGACCACCAACATTTTTTGTCACATTCAGTAGTGTAGAGAAAAATTGGGCCCCATTAGCAAAAACATTGGAAGAACTGTACATCTCACATAATACATAGTCAAACCAAACCCAACCTAATTCACCTTCAAAAATTAAAATCCAATCAATTGTACTCACCATTACAAACATAAAACTAATGCAATGAAAAAATTACTACATTCAAATGAAAGATAAAAATTTATAATTTTATAATTTTAATTTCAAAGGTGACAACGATGAAGTGCTAGCAACCCAAGTGTCTCATTCTTGTAAGGTTTTGGTCAGGCACTGGTGTGACACATAGATGTTTCCACAACGTGATAGAATCCCCATAATTTCTAAGATGTAAATGTGAACATTCCATGTTCTTTTCCCATGGCATGTGTCATAGCGGTAATGATGTGTGTGTAATGACTCCTCTCGCCCATGTAGCTTAACAAAACTCCCTTTTCACTCTCATTTGAGAGAGAAGACTCTAAGAAATGGAAGGATATCTTGCTCTCTCATTCTCATGATGAAGATCTATTTAAATTATCTCATAGACAACAATCAAGACTCTTCTTTCTTACATGTCTATCATGCCTATCAATCGAAGAGGGGTGCCGTAGGCTATTGGTAATGATCTCTTATCATTTTATCTTATATTATATCATCTATATGATATCACCTTTATTTATTTGATTATATTCATGATAGGGGTTCTCTTCCTTTGTGGGGTTTGTTACTATCACATGTGTTTACTTTATGCATTATATTTATCTCAATCCTATCTAGCTATTAATGTAGGTGGAAACATTGAAACAAGGGTTTGACTGAGGCAGACCCCTAAAAAATCCCTAATATTTTTCTTGTTCTATTTGTGTACAGATGAACAAATTGGGAGAGTTGGGTATTTTTGATTCTAGGATTTTACTCTCTATTTCATCAGAGATGACAACATGGTGCATAAATATCCACATAGTGCACTGGCATCCTTGGTCGAGAGCTAATCCTTTTGGAGGTATAATCTATGGTTTTTGTACTTTCTATTCCTGTATATTGGGGAATTTAATGATGTTATTTGCTCTTGTAATTAAGTGATTTCGACATTGTCATCATTTGAAACTTAGTGTCAATTTGGTTAAATTTTGTAAGCATTCTTCATCATTTATCTTATCACATGAGCAGTGTCATTTGAGGCAATGGAGGTCTATTTTCTTCTTAGGACCCTATTGTCTTGAGGGTAGCCAATCCCCTCCTTTATAGGTTGAATCTCTTTTTCAGTTATTTGAGATTGGAGCATTGATTATGTATTTCTTCTTTAAGATGTTGCATATGTGTAGATCTTGTAAAATATTTTGATGTGGATTATGTTTGTAGGCCATATTATTGGTCACCATTATTACATTGGTATGCTTATTGTAATGAGAGATGGTTATTGAGAGTACCTAATATCTAGTTTTTCATTTGAATATTTAGTAGTAGTTTATGGTGCATGAGAAGTTTTTTTCACTTTTAATATAGTATTGACCTAATGATATTGATCATGATGCCATGTATAACTTGATATTAATTTTAGTGGGAGATTTATGCAGTAATATGTTTTATCTTCTTTATTTCAAGATTTTTTCTTTACATTGTTGTTGTCATAGTGTATAGTGAGCCATGGAAAATATGTGATTAGAAGATAGATGGTATTTTGCAATGGTTATTGGTTTGATGACATCTTTGGTTCTATTTATGAAGGATGTGTGAAAATTGTATCTTCTTAGTTTGGAGATTGTGGTTGTACTTTACCTTTTGGGAGCTCATGGTGTTGAGTTCATTGATTGTGTAGGGGCCATGGATGATCTTCTATTAGGATATGGCTATCACAATTCTTCAAGAGCTTGGTTATATAGTTTAGTGGGAGCTTTGGTAGTGATGTTGATTCATCATTTGATGATGGATGGTTATTTTTAATGTGATGTCCTAGGAGGGGATATTAGATTATGATGTCATCATGTGTTCCTGATTCTATAGTTGGAACTTTGAAAATGGTCTTGTTTTTTCTTTTTGGTTTTGAGTATTAATCATTTTCTTGGAGCTTCATGATTTTTCAGGGTTACATTTGAAGTTGGTATGGATTGATTGGTTGATTCTGACGGAGACTAGAGAGACTTGGGTGAGGCTAAGAGATCTATTATCTATGGTATCATATGTTGACATGAATAATCTTTGACGAGGATTTTAGCAGAAGGATTGAGGATCCTACACTTGGTTATGGATGCGAATACATTATAAAGTTGAAGAGAAGGTTGTAATTGCTTGGCTTTGTGTGAATAATAAGATATTATATCCCACTCTTGGTCTACTCAATAAGTGAATGATCTAAGAGGTATTACGAGCGCTTGATTATAACATGCCTTATTTATTTTGTATCTTGTATTCTCATATGAGCTAGTCTTGAATATAAAGATTTTGAAGAATTGTTAAGAAGAAGACGCATGGTTTATGGATTTATTTGTTCTCCTTATTTTTTTCTTGAGCTATGGATCTAGTTCCCAGGACATATTTGGAGAGGTACATGAAATGGTTTGTGGCTTTGAGAATATTCTATTTTTTTGGGAATTATTGGTTGTTTTGATTTACCTTTGATATGAGAGGATAACATCTATTACTACAATGTTTTTATTTTATTTGAATGTTAGATGTTGATATCCTTTCAATTTGGAATGGTGAAGGAGATCTAACATTATAAATCTTGGTACATGTTATTGTGGAACATAGAGATGGTTTTATTTATAGGTTCTCTCTTTGGTCATGATATTCTACTTGTATGTTTATATTGTAATGCCCCGCCTTGCAACCTTAAAGGAAGTTGCAATTAACATCATAAGCGAACCAATTTTTTTTTATAAAGTACATTTAACATACACATTCACTTACTAATTAACAACAACCTCTAAGGCTACAAGGTTAGGATTACTTAAACCCACACATACATATTACATATAACCATAGCATTATGAACCTTATGATATAAACATCATACCTCATAAGAATACCACATAACATAATAAGATAACCAACCAAGATACAATCTCAAAAACATTATCTTAATCCAATAGATACATCACTCATTCCCAAAATGAGGCAATAGTACTCAAGGTTACAATTACAAACTTCCACCTCATAAACATAAGAGGGATAAAATAACTTATACAAATTAAAATATTACAATGCAAGATAATACAACAAGAACCGCGAGCTGTCCATCTGGATGTCTCGCCACCAAGTACTGAAGATAGATGGAGACCCAACGGTTTTGGTGCATGTTCCACCCTACCAATGTGGTACCCGAAGGCCCACCCCCTATGCTAGGAGATAGTAACAAAGTAACATGGACAAAGATCTACTACCTCTAACCAAAGGCAGACTTATACTGACTCATACTGTTATAACCAACCAAATGAATTAACAAGTACAACTCATTCACCATACAAGTACGAATTAAGTACAATTCAAGTACAATACAAGTACAAATCAAATACAATACAAGTACAAATCAATTACAACTCCAACATCATTGGCATAGGTCACATTGCTTCCAGACATAAAGTAGATCAAGTATGTTCAAATAACCATACACATAAAATAATTAACAACAATTGTCATAGATAGAGTGTCATCGCAAGGTTTGTCATGAGATCTCCTCTGGGCATTCTTCATAGGCTCCAGCACAAGTAATCCTGGTGGCCTCAACCAAATCTCGACACTCATACTCACTCATGCAGAATCATCTACCTCTCGCAAGGACAAGATAATTGATCTTGCCATTGTAGGCCTTCTCACTCATCCCAAGTCTAAACAAGCCCTTGTGTCTATGAGTGAGGATTGAATTATCTTGATTAATGTGAAGTTAGTCCTAATCTTCTAAGTACATTATTTTAATTATCACTTGATTAAATCACTCCTGAAGGTTATCCAGTTTACCTCTTTGGGCTCTGGCGCCTAACAGAAGCCACTCTTCTATTCGACAACACACATCCAAACAATCCACCAAGGGAACCACAAGTGCATACCAACTAGGCATCATAATCCACTCCAACACAAGGAGGATACAAATAATAGAAACTCACTCCAAACATCTTGGAGGAAACAACACATAGTCCACTCCTTTCACAAGAGGTACAAAATATCTCACTCCAAACATCTTGGAGGCAACAACACATAGTCCACTCCTTTCACAGGAGGCAACAAGATGAAACCACATAACAAGGTCACTCCATACAAGGAGACACGGATCCCATAATCCGCTCCTAAACCAAGGAGGTGCAAACATCCCCATTCATGAAAACCGGGTAAAACTGAACATGCACTACCCAAGGGAAAACAACTGGATGGCATAAAGATTCAACAACCCTTATCCTCTAAGTTCTTCTGGAAGACTTATAATTTAGGACTAACACTAAATCCCAAAACCAACAATGCAACTTGACGACATAGCAACAAAAGCATCAAGTCATCAATCAAATCTAATATTTGGATTTCCTAAATCCATACTCATTCAATAGGTAGTGTTGACAAAGTCAAAGACATGATAAGTAGATCATCTAAAATAATCATAACCCCTATTTCCCTTTTCATTATTGGAAATCTAAAACAATTAAACTTACTTCCCTTTACTGAATACAAAGAATTAAATCCTTTAAGATAAACATGAGGAAGATACTACTTTTGGATATACTAAATCCATATCTCTTTCATAATCCAATCACAATGATTCAATTAATCTAAATAGAAATTAATAAATAACATAATTGATTGCTTCATCAATAAAACAACTTCTTAATTTACTTTTAAATCGACACAAATCCATGCAAGTAAACTCTTTCCATTTCCTAACCAAATCTTACATCTCATTCAATTTTCTATTTAACACATTCAATCACTTTAATATAATAACATATTGTTTCTCTATTCCATTTTTCATATACACTAATCAATCCATTTTTAAATCTCTATTCAATAATACATTGCATACATCTTATAAAAATGAAATACGATAATGAATTTACCCTTAACATATTTTACATGCTCCATATTATATATACACCAAACATGTATATTAATAAACTCAATTATATAGATTCTTTAATATTCCAATCACAACGATTAATTTGTTCTATGGAAATAAAACATAATAACTATTTGCCTTTTTCAATAGAGATAGTTCATAAATTTACTTCTAATGCAACCTAACACTATTGCAAACAATCTTTTCCAATTTTCTATCCGGAGTCTATGTCTCATCAACTATTCATTTAAAAGCATGCAATTCCATCAATGTATAAAAATATCTTTTGGCTTGTCTATTTGGCCACGCATTCATATTGTTTCTAACTAAATCTCATTACTTAAAACAAATATTTAAATATAAATATTTCTATAATTCTTCAATATATTTAAATATCTTTCTCTATACATTTTCTACACATACTAATTATTTCTTTTAGAACATTAATAATACCCAATTTGGAAACAACAGAATAAAATAAGATAAAATATTATTTATTCTCTCAAATGGATATATACCTTCACTATATATATACTAAATATAAATTAATATATTTAAATATATTTAATCATTAACATATCTTCTATCCTTTACAGAATATCAAATTGATTAATTCAAAATAAAATATTCTTTATCATCAATATTCCAAAATATAAATATATATTTTCAATTAAATCAAATTAATAATTGGACCTTTTACATATGAATTTAAATTTCATAATTCAATTGTAAATTATGCATTCTTTAAATCAAATATTTAACTCCTTCAATTAAACTTTAACATGTCATTTTAAAATAACCAATAATTTCTCCATATGTTTATAATTTTAATTCCACTAATCTAATATACAAATTTTATTTAAAATAATATAAATAAATATAATACTTTAGTATTATAAATTATAATATAAAATATTATTAAATAATATTTTAATATTATAATAACAATACATAAAATATTGATATTTATAAATATCAATTTATTATTATTTTATTTTCAGAACAGTCATGGGAAAATAATTTAACAGTAGTCTCATGTTTCAAGCATAACTCAAAAACTACGATCTGGGTATTTGAGAGTTTTCGGCAGGGGTTAGAAAATTTCAAAATGCAAAAACTTTTTAAATTTTCTGAAAACCCAGTTTGTAAAAGTGAAGTTATAGGCGACGCAATCAGACCATTTTACCATGAAAATATAACTATACTGCAGATTTTAAAATCCGATTTTTAATAATAACAGAGGGTTCCATTTTCTAAAAACATTCTAAATGAATTGATCAATCTCTATGTTTTGATTTCAATAACAATAAAATCAATTTCTCCAAATAATTTAAATTCAACTAAGGTTTTCACAATTTTCACTCAAGAATTTTCACAAGGAAAGGCTGTAAATTTATTTAATTCTTTTCTTCTAATATCAAGTTTGTTTTTTAAAACAGATTTAACAAACAAATCTTTAATCACTACTATTTAAAAAAAAACAATCAAGAACAATAAAACACAAAGAGGAAAACCTGGTACAAGAAGCTACAGGAAGAGATGAATTTTTGATGCAAGCCTCCTCCAATGATTTCCTGAATTTTCTTCAATCCTCCAATGAATCCAATCCAAAATCCAATAAATGCAAGCAATCTTTGCTTCAATCAATTCTACAATCAAACTTTCTTCAAACCCTTGTGCAAATTTTCCAAAATTTCTTCCCTACTGTAAAAATGTATTTTTCTAAAAACTTCCTCCCTAAAATTTAAATATGTATTATTTATAAATCAAAAATACCTAATTCAACCCTAATTCACATTACATGCAAATTAGATATTTCAATTTCAATATTTACAACCCTAATTCACATTACATGCGAATTAGATATTTCAATTTCAATTTCAATTTTCAATTTCAATTTCACTTTCAATTTCAATTTTAATTTCAATTTCAATTTCACTTTTCAAAAACCCACTTTCAATTTAAAATGAAATTTGAAATAATAAATTAATTTCCAAAGTTGCAACCAATTTCCCAAATAAACATTTAATTACAATTTCTAATTTAATTCTCACACGTTGGAATTAAATTCCAAAATTAATTCTAATTCTTTTATTTCCTTTCATTCTCTTGCATCACGTTTAATTAATTAATTTAATTATTTAATAACTAAATTCAACCCCTTGGATCAAATTTAATTAATTAAATAAACTAAATATAATTAATTAATTTAAGTATAAACTTTTATCCACATTACATTATTTAAATTAAATAACCATCAACATGATTTAAATGCAATTATTCTAAATATCTATTTCCAAATCAAGAATGCTTCAGAATTAAATAACATCAAAGCAAGACAGACAATGACTCGACACACACAACTGATGACACACTAAGGCTAGGGTATAGACTTGACACATGTTACCTAGCTACTATCTCCCGTTCAACTTAACCGTTGGATCGACACGCTCAAACCTGTGAAACCAGGTGGAGTCAATGTCATGTACCTGCAATCCTGCAACCAAGTAAACAACATCATACGATATATCTAGCATATAATACACACCATGAAGAAGGAATTACGGATTCGCAGGGCGCTCGCAAGCGAGTGATGCGAACTTGTCCTCTTCACCAATACACTCATCGAAACTGACACTTCCATCATAATTCCAATAATCTCATAATAACATCTCATGTTAACTCTACAATATCATTAATCCATAATGCAAGTGAAACAATAATCAGATAACTACATCCCACAATAATAGTTGTCGCTCAATAGTAGCAATCAAAACATTATAACAAAATGTATCCAGTATCAAAGTAATTGCAACCAAACATAGCATAAAACAACTGGAACAAGAATCAAAATGGAGGGGTATTACATATATTCACATGGTTGAGTGTGAATAACTTGGGAGAGTCATGGAGACTAGTGATAAGAGAGTTATTGCAAAATAATTATTTGCAATATTTTCATATCATTGTATGTTTCCTTAACACTATGTAGTAGAGAAATTAGCCACATCCTCTATGTGAAGTAGGTCATAGGTAGACTTGGTATGCCTTGATCTATTTTAAGACTTGACATTAGTCATGTACTATTATTTTCTAGATATATATATGGTTATCCTCTTTGATACCTTGATTCGCTAAAACTTTACTGATGTGATGATGAATTTGCATGTTTCATTGGATTTAGATCTATGAGCTATGGATTTGTGTGGGATGATCACCCATTTATTTTAGTGGGATGACTTGGATGTGAACCATCTATATCCATGAAATTGTTTCAATGTTTATGTAAAAAAATTTCATTGGCCTTGTCTATGGTCATTTGTTCATTGGTATATTGCATTGAGATAGGAGGATGGATGCATAGAGAGTTGATTGTAGATTTTGGGTTGGTATGTTGATGGAATGAAGTTCTATCTATGATTTATATACCTTGGTTTGAGGTATGGTTAGCCTAGATGAGTTAAATTTTTTATGGTTTCCTTTTTAGCTAGTATGAGTAAGGCAACTACTCAAAACTTTTTTTATCATTTAAATTTGATGCTTGTGTTCATGTAAATATTGGTGCATGTTTTAGTTATAGTTGATATGTAAATCACCTTGGTATGTTCCTTTTTCTCCATAGGTGGCATGCTAGAGGATGCAAGGAGTTATTTTCTTGATGGTGGTTATCATGGTTACTTTTGCAAGTATCTTGTTGGAGCATGAGAGCATGGTGAAGATTTAGATGGTACATATTTGGATAAGGGATTTTTCTTCCTTATTTGTGATTCCTATGGGTGTACTTACAACTTTTATTATGTCAAGTGAGAGAATGTTAGGATTAAGATGACATCTACCTTATAAATCCTATGTCATATTACATTGTTCCAATATCCTTGGAAAGTGTCTCTAGGCACTAATGGTGAAATCATAAAATATTTTATAATATTTAACTCTCAAAATCATTTATATTACAATCATAATAAGTGATGGGTTCTACTATTAGTAGTAAACATGAGTTATGGATATAAATATTTAATATTGTTTTCCCTACATGCAAATTCCCAAAATGGGATAATCGAAGACAAGGAAAGGACAAATGAGTGACTATTGGTATTCTCTAAGTGGGAGCTTGGAATGAGTCATCAAGTGTCTCTTGGTATTTGATCATTTATTGTATTTAATTTAATGTTTATCTTCCATGTTTGGGTGCCCAAGTTGGAGGGAAATTATTGGAGCAAAAATCAATGTCCTTTTTTATTTTGAGGATGTAATCCAAGGGTTGGGGACATTCGGAATGAAGATCCATATTTGGCCACCATGTTTGGTGCATTAGACCTCTTCACATATCTATAAAACCAACTCTTTTGATGTAGAAAGGACGAGTATCACTTGAATGTAGAGTTTCATTGCAAGAAGAAGGATAGGTTGAGGCATAAAGAGTTTCTTCACAAGTCCACAAATGCTGCCATGCTAGAGGAAAATAGGAGAATAAAATTACAGTTATATTGTACAATCTCATTTATTTGAATATATAATGCATATTTGATCTCTCTTCTTGGTTGAGTTTTTTCCCGCAAGGGTTTTTCCATGTAAATCTTGTGTTATGTAATGCTTTCGTGTTGCTGATTTGTGCCTCATTATAATTTCACATAAGGTAGTGTTTATAAAAATGTTATGGGTGAAATCACAAAAGTGGTTTACAATTCGAGTGAGGAAAGAAAACTTCCAAAAACCTCACCCATGCAAAAAAAATTCGTTTTGAGGGGTTCGAGCGAAGTAAATGTTCGAACGAACCCAAAAGGGGTTCGCTCGAACCAGGGTTTGAGTGAACCAATTTGTATGTGGGAACCCATGTTTCCCATTATGGAAAGGGGGTTCGATCAAACCCTGGTTCGACTGAACAAGGGTTCGATCGAATCCCCATTTTCCCACATTCCCACCCTCTGACACAAAAATACTCCAGATTTTTGCCCTTTGAAGCTCGGGTTAAGGATGAAAATGGAGAAGAATTCATAGACCCAACTGGAATATGGTAGTCCTCAGAACGAGCTATCCAAAAGATATAATTTTAATATGTTTTGGTTTTATTATGTATGTTTTTTTTTTAGTTTTATTAAACATAGGTTTTTCACCAAAAATCAAGATCTTTGTTTTGCACATGTGGAAAAATAGAAAATTATCAAAATAAAATTTTTAAAACTTTTTTTGTGTTGAGTATTGATGTCCTTGATCCATTAAAAAAATAAAATAAAATTTTGATACATACAGAAAAAGTCATGTTGTATATAGTCCGCCTATGTCTTAATCACAATTGGTTTGACTTCAAAACTTGATTAAGGAAAAAATATTCAATAAAAAACTATGAGACCAAATGAAAGTACTAGATATCATAGTTAAAAATCTAAATTTGAAAAAATCAGAATTGTATCCTTCATACAAAAAAAGTTATGTTGTATACGGTGAGCGTCACTTTTTTAAAATGTTGTTTTCTGAAAAAAACTATTTTCATGGGAGATGGAAAAAGAAGTGCAATATGATTCCAAAAATTTTGAAAAAAATATTTTTAGAATCTGTAGACAAAATGTGATGAGACTCTAGTTTGCATCATCTCCAAATTCCTCATGGTTTAGCTGATATAGGTGCCCAAATGTGAAGATTTAGTTAAAATTAATAATTGCAGTGTCCACTTTGGCCAAAAATTGTAAACGACTATTGTGGGATCACCCTTATGTTGGGTGATTTTTGGTATCATAAAGAATATTTCAATCTAATCATGGTAATTCCATATTAAGGTAACTTAATTTTTTAGATTTGCATATAAGTTTAATATTTTCA
The DNA here is from genome assembly GCA_007115665.2 of Sequoiadendron giganteum. Classification (NCBI taxonomy): domain Eukaryota; kingdom Viridiplantae; phylum Streptophyta; class Pinopsida; order Cupressales; family Cupressaceae; genus Sequoiadendron; species Sequoiadendron giganteum. Next base: position 825,967,664 of record CM021102.1, read on the forward strand.
TGTTGCTATAGTCCAAGCATTATAGCTCATACATTGAATTCATATTTGGATAGAGATTATTTCCTAACAACTGGTATTAGAACCTATTTATTTCTCATCAGAAAGGAATAGAATCATTATCAAGAAATTATCAAGAGCTTACAAATCATTTAATTATGATCCAATTCCTATGATATTTTTATTGTAGTCTCCTCTCTTACTAATTTCAAAATCTATTAAAAATTAGGAAGAAATTCAATAAGATTTAGAAGATATGTGCTTTCTAAATAAATTGGATAGAAACCTTAATTTATATTAAATCACTCAACTATACTCCAATTACTCTAAAATATGGACTGCAGCTACTTGAATATTCTCTTCAAAACCCATTTAAAAATAATACAAAAATTTACCAAAATCAAGGAGATATGTGTTTGACAAAATGACCTCCAAAATTGAAAAAAATGCCTTGTCATCAAGGTGCCACTTGATCATGTTCTAATACCAATTTTAATGAAATAACTTGCGCAATATAATAATATGATAGGAAATATATTACAAATACTTGATAATAACATGTTACTTCGAGGGGGAAACCTCATAATCCACTTTGAGGGTATACCTCGAATATTCTTCTATACGAACTCAATACTCCACATGATGATAATAACCTGCCTATTAATGTTATATCTACCATACTTATGCCTAGGATATCATCTAGGTCAACCTAGATAAGCCTTAGGTCTATCTAAATAACTAAATAATAATATAATAATGATATTATGACATAATTAAGAATTAAGGTACCCACACAATGACTACTCATAACATTATACTCACTACAAGGGTAGGATCATAAAAATAAATATAGTGCATTGAAATTCACAATAGGACTAGTTATCAAGTTTTAGATATATCGTAATTATGGTGGCCTAGGTTTGAATCCCAACAAACAAATAAAACATCCATAGGGTGTTTCTAGTACAATATCTACCCTCACAGAGTGGTAATTAAGGGGGAGTGTTCATAACACTGACATTTATTTTATATTTTTCTAAATAAAATATTTTATTATATGTAAGACTTGACTTGGAGATTGCAAGACCTTTGGTATTTACTATAACAAAAATATAGTGGGTTATTTTGAGGAGGCCTTAGATCTAATAATTTTTTTATGACACTTTTATACACCACCCTAATGAAACTTGGATATAAATTATGACAAGAGGTTTATCATGTATCCTAGTATGATCTTCATCTTGGAATATACTTTATCCTTGTGGTAGGATTGTCAAAAAATTCTAGGAGCTTATTCATTTCATTCTAAAATAAATTGATAGCATGAACCCCTATAAACATTAGGAGGAAGAGTAAGAGCATAATATTTATGAGGGGATTTTTTTTAAAGCAATTAAATTTTAATAAAATTTAGAAGAGCCTAACTTGTAAGGTTTATCTTTATGATAAATTATGGATGATTTAAAGTATTTGAATTTACAAATAAATAAATAAATAATTTATAAAATTAATAAAAATAAGATTATAAGGCAAGATATTATGATCTATATACCAACCCCTTGGATTTTATTAAACATAGTCAGTCATATTGAAAGATGATATTCTATTATAAATATCTTACATAAAAATTGTTGTATAAATGGAGGAGATTTTACAACATAAGAGGTATGCATATGAATGAATTTTATGTGCATATAAGTCCAATAGAGAAGAAAGAGAGGAAACAAATATTATAAAAAATAGGTTCTTGATATATTTGTTTATACAAACCTTATTATCTATTTCCTCATAATTTTTTGAATAATAGTTTTTTGAGGCTCTTCTACCAACAATAATTTTCGTCACATAAATAATGTGTTCTTTTTATAATTTTATCCTTTTATTTTCATTACTATTTCTTATTTTTAAACTTAAAATGATTGATTTTCTAGATCCTAATTCTTTAATGCCCCTTCGAGTTGGATGGAACACTTCTTTGTAGCAAACTATGAACCTCAAAATTCAATAAAATTTCATTTTTAGGCTCTTGATAATTTCTTAATGGTAGTTTGAATGCCTTCTAAGCTAGAAACTAGGTGTATATCTCTACATTTTAAATTTTACATCTTTTCTAGTATATTTTCTATTTTGACACCTATTTTTTTAATTTGTCACATGATTTTTTTATTATTATGGCATGTGTAGTTTTGAAAATAATATGAAATAGTTTCCCAACCAATAAGAGGAAAGGAATGTGATCATAAAAGAACTAATCGAGATACCATTTTGAAACCCTAGTAAAATGTAATGGTTGAGATTATAAAATTATTCACTTGCATTTAGGTTTATATGGAATTGTTGTGGTTCCAATATTTTTCATGCTCACTCACTTGCACAACGGTATTGAGAAACTAGCAATCAAAATTAATCTTTTTGGATACTTAAACTAATAGACAAGTATAATAGGGGTATTGGCCCTTTAAAAAATTATGGTGGTATAATGCTACTTGATAACATCATATTCTCAAAAATTATACAACAGATAGAAAATGAATAAAATTTGTGGGTAAGGTTGTGAAAAATCAAAATTATGAAAAAATTCTTAAGAAAATACTACTACAACCAAATAAACCACTTCTACTATTAAAAAATCCACTTCTTCTACTAAAAAAATAGCCACTTTTAGTAATACCTATTTAGTAGTTTCAACCTCTCTTCGACATTAATTAGATCCAATTTCTCCAACATCTTCCATTCAAAAGGAAACTCCAAAGTATACAACCTACAAAAATAATTGGCCGACAAACTTAGCTATTTGAAACTCAACTACTTGAATAAACCATCACATATAAGGTCCACAATGCTCCTTGTGAGAAAGTAGAAGATATTATTTTAGATTCTAATAAGGAGGTAGAGTAGCCTCCGAAAAATTTAAAAAATATGAATGATATTGCATAGACCACCTCAAACTTTGATGAGGAAAATTCAAATGGCTCAATTGTTTCAAAAATTTTCTCATTATTTTACTACCTCTCTGAAGGAACACATTGTTGTAGAGGTTATATAAAATTTGGCCTATTTTTAATATTTTAATTGCTCCTGAGGGATCCATAATGGTTTAATTGAATAAGAAAGTAGAGGAAGAATCCTCACCATCACTAGGGAGAAACATTCTAGTCACACCTCCTTTGGAGAGTCCTTGTCTAATGGCTACCTCTTCACCTATAGATTTTAAAATTTAATAGACAATCCCTAAGATTCTAGCTCCTCTTCATTTGGAGGATGAGAAAAATATATATACATTAGAACATTTAGATTCTTTGTAAAAAATAGAATTTCAAACACCTCTAGAAAATTTATAGTATGTAAACATCTTCGTTCTGCATGACACAATAGTTAAAGGCATACCCTTTCAAAAGAATAAGCTAGTCATAAGACTACCTAACCCACCCCATATAACACATATAGGGGTATTTTAGCATGTGGTAATAATGTTATCAGTGAGCATAGAGTTCATACATTTTATGACAACTATCCTCATTTACTTATGGTTAATTCTACTTGCACCCCTATGGTTCCATGTTCCTTGAAGACTCAAATGATACAAATTTACCTAAAAACTTTTGCACACATTATAATTCATATTAAAATATATTCCTTGTGCTCTTGGTATATTGATATATTTATCAATGAGCTGGTAGTAATAGTTGTTTCTCCTCTCATGATGAAGTTAATAAATTCTAGTTATTGATGAATTCAATTTGGTGATACCTTAGTCAATAGATTCATGGTTTGACATGTGCCTTTATAGGTCAATTTTCTATTTATTCTAGATTAAGTGTGATCTTGTAAAATATATGTTGAATATGAGTAAGTCCATGTTGCCTTGGCTATATAACTATGTTATACTAACAATTGTGACTCAGTGTGCAAGAGAATTTTAAAATGTCCTTCTTCTTGCCTCTCATAGAATAATCTTTGATCATCAAAAAGTAATGTGAGAGCTTATAAGAGGAAGGATTGCAAAGTTTTGATATATTTTGCACTTTTGGGGGTTTCCTGAAGAATGTGAGTGCAATGTGAGCTTAAGCTTGCAAGAATTGTGAAGATGAAAGAAAGCTTCATATGGAAGAGGTAAGCTCTCTTCATAATTTTATTTTTTATTATTGCAAAATAATGAATTTTAAGAGTAGAAATTTAGTACTATTTTCAATTATTTATAATCCACTATAGAATGTGTTGAATTTATTCTTCTAGTATCATGCATGCACATAGTCAAATAAAGATATATAAAATCAATGTGATTGTAGTTTCAAGCTACTTTCTTTGTTCCTATCATATGCATTTATTCATTATGCATCATGTTATTATGATTTATTCACTATATTAGCATAAGTTTCTATTATGAAACTTTTGAAACTATACTTGGATAGTAGGTAATAAGAAGTGTGAATTTGGCATAAGAAAAATATAATTATGAATCAATTTTAATTATTTATTTTGATATATAGAATATGATAAATGTCAAAAATCATGATGGATGCTTCCTATAAATTACCCTCATAAATCATTGACCAATTTATATATAAGCTAAATTGCAATAATAAACTTTCGTAGAGTTAATTACATAGATGTGACTAATAAACATTACCTAGTATGGTATTAACATTTGAAAACACCATACCAAGTAAAGTGATGTGCTACCTATTTCAACTAGCGTAAAAATCTTCAAGGATATTTTATGAGAGGCATATCTAAGATTAGACAAAGAAGGTGAACTATTTGACAAAATGTGAGCAAGAAATGTGAATCGTGCATAGGTTTGGGGATAATTACAAATTAACTTAAATAAATAGGAACCTAAGCAGTTCTTTAATGCAAACTGCCGTGAATTGCTAAATCATCATTAACATTAAAGGTAAAAGACAATATCTCCTCTTTTGACCTAGGTAGAACATATATTATACATGATATTTAACTACCAAGGACAAGGTGTATAGTAGAATTATGATATTAAGCTAGTAGTTCTAATTTCAGTTTCATAGAAAGAAGCCTTTAAAAATATGACAAACATTCTATAAAATGACTAGTGATATATAATGGAACAATGAAGAACATATTTATCAATGTAATCAAGGGTATGCATGAGTACTTGTATGTGCGCATGTGTAGACACAAGTTGCGCACCATTTGAAAAATGGATAAAGTCACTATTTTATCCTCTACTAATATATCTTGATCACACATCACATGTTCAATAATGCAAATTCAAAATCAAAGTAATCATTATAACATGTTGAATATGTGATGCAAATGAATGCATTGTTAATACAAAAACACTCTTACATAAAATACTCGTAAATACTTTTAGATGCTTCAAATTGATACTTCTCAATTATATTTAAAATGTATTCACAACTTACTTTTAAATATGTAATATTGTATGTTAACTTACAACAAAATTAATTTTTAATGTTTATGGAAATCTCCTAAAAAGAGGCAAACTATGGTTCTAAGGATATGATAACATCATCAATTTCTAATCTTTGGAATATGCTCACGAGATACTAATGTTGAAAACAGATGCTATGAATAGCAGGAGAGCACCGGCCTAACTTAAAAAAGTTTTATTAAACGGTAAGAAGAAAGAATTGGGAAAGAAGGTCTTCCCACATAAAATAGAACATAGAAAATTGAGTTTCAGAATCTTAGGCGAATTTGGCCTGAATGTAATGCACAAGCTCCTGGGTGATGCGGAAGGCCTTGCTCAATACAGAATCGGGGAGAGGGGGATCTGCTGCAAAGAGAGAATTGGCGATTGTCTGAACTCCAGGAAACTGGCTGCTCAATCCAGCTATGGCCACTGCATTTTCGTGCCCCACATTCTGCTGGAAATGCACCAGTGCCTTTGGAAACACAAACACATCTCCCTTCTCCAACGTTTTGGAGAAAAACTTCTTGTTGGTGTCAATAAAACCCACAAGAAGCTCACCTTCCAGTAAAACGAGAACTTCAGTGGCTCTTGGGTGTGTGTGAGGAGGATTTATTCCACCCACTGCATAATCGATGCGGACCAACTATATTCCCAACGTATTGAGGCCTGGTATCTGTTTAACGTTAGCCTGCGTTACGTTGGAGCCTACTGCATTGTCGGTGTTCCCTGGCTGCCCCAGTCCCCAGAAGAAGAAGTCCTCTGCGGAAACTTCCTTTGGGTCTTTGCAAACGAACCCGTTCACCAAAACTGTTTTAATCAATTTGTTAGCAACTAGCCTAATAAGCAAATGATATCAAGCAACTATATAAAATTATATATTCTCACCTTTGCTCTCCTCATCTGCAACGCAGAAATCTTGCAAGGGATCGGAATCCCCTGCCATGACATTGTCGCTGTAGCAACATATCAACAGAAAAACTCCCAACGTGAAGTATATCATGCGGTTGGCCATTATAATAGAAACTCAGAAGAAGTAGATAGAACAGCTCAGGATATGAATGTGTGATTGAATTGTGTATTACATGATCTATATAGCCGAAACATTAACTACTGCGCAAGGACTAATTCATCTTGACTTAGTCCTGTAATTATAAAATATACTTCCAGAATCGTTCCTCTGTTTCGTAACGCGGTAGTGACTACGTAAGTCCTATGTTATATGGTTATCTGAAGATCGACACACCTGCTACCGTGGGCGTAATCTCGCCATTCTTATAATATTATTGATATTCTCCTCATTCTTTTCATAATGTGGAATTGTTAAACATGAGTGGAAGGATCGGGTTTTCGACAGGAAACAGTGTTTAGGTTATTGCGAAGTGTAGAGAATTGCGAAAAGAGGAAAATTTCTTACTTTTGTATGCCTAGTTAAGACGATAACAATTATTTATTCCATAGTTCAATGCGACAGATTTTCATTTGTGAGTTACATAATGTTGCACTTTCAGGATGGTTTAGGATAGACAATATGAATAGGATCTATTGCAGGAGACCGAATATTGACCAATTTTACATAGAGATGTCAAAAGGATTTGAATATAGTTTCTCTAATGTATAGGTTCTTTGTCATTTTGATACATTCTACGAAAGAAATTGGGTGGGCAACTTAAGTATAGTTTTACAATTGTTAGTTAAAATTTGACAATCTATCAATTAAATGTTTAGCGCATAGATCAAAAAGGAAGACCCTCCATAGACATCATAAATATATTGAGCATAGAAGACTACAAGAATATAAGTATGTTGGCTAAACACTTCGCATAAAACATGAAATAGGTTCATTTATGAGTGATGAAGGGGCTAAAAAGAGGAGTGTCGAGTACAAGTTGCATCGAAATGAATGTTGAAGGAAAAATAAATGCTCACATATAACAATTTGAACTAGAGAAGGTTGGTGATTTCAAAAGTTTGTTTAAATTCTCAATAAATGTGTATGAAATCAAGTTGCTTGAGGGGATGGATGTATTGTCACTTTTTAAAATACAGTTTTCCTACTATGCACACAATTCTAAAGATAGTGTGTATAGACTCAAGAAGTGTCAAATTGAAGAACATAAATACCTAAAAAGTAGTGATAAGAAATTACAAAGGAGACATGATAGAGTGAGTGAAAACAATATTTCATTCATTGGAAAGGTAAATGACCTTAGGAAGATGCAAATTTATGAAGCAAAAGTAGGTTACCTTTAGTAGTTGAATTAGTCTTCCATATAGTGTTATTTTCTAGCACCAAGCTCAAAAAAATCACTTGAGGTGTCTCATGTAAGAAAATTTCAAGGATCTCACAATGTTGCATAACATAAAACTGTTTAGTTTTTTTGTTGCATATGTTTTTTTCTATGTAGGTTTTCCTTGTTATGCATCTATTGTAGAGTTTTATAGAAGGACGTTGAAGGATTTATAACTGGGCATGGGTATGCTTTTATTGTGCAATACATTGACATTTGCCCAAAATATTAAAAATCAACCATTCATGATTACCTCTTTTCTTTGACTTTATCAATTGTTTACAATCAATATAATATCAAATTTTAATCAAGCCCACTAAAATTTCTTGATTCATATCTTAAAATTGTATCTCTATTTCAATGCTCTAGCCATGTATTTGGGATTTGTATGTTTTTAGGGAATTTTTTAAAATGTCTCTATGCTCACACATTATAAATTTTTAATTTTATTATACTTATAATCTTATTTCTATGATTTAGTTCTAGAAGTGGGCTTATTTATAGTTATATATTTTTCTCAACATCTCTCATCTAGACTTGTCTGGTTAGAGATGTACTCGAGACTTCATATTAAATCCACATATTGAAATTCCAAATTAATTAAGTCTTATGTAATTTTGAACCTTATTTTTAATTTTATGCTACATTATATAAGGCTTCTTGCATCTAGGATCTATGTCATTACTCTCCTACAAATGAACATTCCAGCTATATTCTCACTCAATAAAGTTTTCAAGCCCATAATATAATTTCATGTTCAATGGGGCCCACATGAAATAGACATGAGCTCATTATGAATTTTACGTTATATCATGTTCTTACATATAGATTACATATATGTTCATCTCTACAAAGCCAAGTCACCTTATAAAATCTACTTTATTTTTTGTTTCAAGTCCGTCATGTATTATATTGAGTTCATGTTGTGCCTTTTGAGTCTTAATTTGATGCCTCCATGTGTCCTTTGTGTTAGTGTAATTAATATTTAATTACACTTGCATAACTTTACTTAGGTTGAGCTAATTTTAGGTCAACATTAGGGTTGCATACTTTGCTTTTATAAAGCAAATCATCTCATTGTAATATTGAAATTCCTGAATAATATCATTTTGCACATTGACATGCAAAGCTCTGCTTTTTTATGTTTTCTCTTCTGTGGAAGGTGTTTAGGTTTGCATGTCTGATCTAGGGTTTCTAACATGGTATCAGAGCCTTGACATGCAGCCTCTTCTCAAAATCTGGAGAAAACCATTGCAGATTTCGTTCGGGGTTCCTCAAGGATTTTATACCTTGAGTTCATTTATGTAGCGTCTTGGATCAGATCGGGCTTCACCATTGGATTCAGAGCGCTGGAAAAAGTCAGGTTCAGCTTTCATTTTGCAGATTTTGGTCATGATTTGCCAGATCTGTGAGGGTTTCAGTTTTGGTATTTTTTTGGAAGCTCTGGAGGTAGCCATTTTTTTGAAGTATTTTGAGCAGAAACAGAGGTCACCATTGCGTTCGCAGCTGCCAAAAACCCTAAGATCGCCTTCCGTTTCGTCGATTTTGACGAAATTGATCCGGAAGGCAAATTTTTTTTGCCAGGAAAGCCGTACGGCCTCCCTGGCATGCTTCATGAGACGCGGTTTTCGAAAAAAATCCGAAAAATGCAATTTTTGGGATACGCATCGGCTCCTCCAGTTCAGAAGTCGGGCGCCGCCGCCGCACCACTGGGCGGCCACCCTGCAGCTACCGCCGCTGGTGATTCCCCCACCCAGCTCCGCCGGCCGGACCAGCCCCCGCGGGCTCCAAACTGCATCAGCACCGGTCATATGGGCGACCGGGCGCTATGCGCCCAGCCCCCGACCCCTTCTGCTTCGTCCACCGATCATATGGGCGACCAGGGGCTCCGCCCCAGGCCCCTGTCCGCCAGCCCCTGGTCGCATGCAGGACCAGGGGCCGAGATTTTTTTAGCCCCCTGGGCTGCCTGCAGGCCTTATTGGCCTTTCTGGAGCACTTTCATGAAATCGGGTATAACTTTTGCGTACGGTGTCCTTTTTTTGCAAACGAGATATCGTTGGAAAGCTGATTCCGACGCCGATCTATTCAATGTTTCAGTTTTTCTAGATTCTGCTCCAGATTTGTTTTGCAGGTCCTTGAACTCAGATGTTGTTGTTTTCACTCCGGAGGGCATATCTTTTGACTCGGTGATCCTTTTTTCGCTATTCTTGCGGCGTTGGAAAGCTGGTTTAGTCCTCTACACAGATCTGAGGTCTATTTTTATTTTCTGTTTATGCATGTTAGGCATTCTCTCCTTTTGCAGTCATTGGGGATTGTAATAAATGAACTATTATAAAGTTCCTTCGGGGGGGTTTCTTGCATAATAATCTTCATCATGTTTTGATGGAAACTCACATGGGTTGTAATCTGGTCTCTTAGTTTCTTTTGGCCATTTTTGTCTTAGCTTGACACATATCAGATTCTTTTTGGTTCACACTTTAGATTGAGAGCCTATGGTTAGTGATCCGCATCGGATCCATCTCAGTTTGAGGGCCACTAAATTTGTGGTTATTGTTCCGAGTCTGTATGGTACTTTTTCCCATGGAAGAGTTTTAGTCTTAGTTTTGGCATCGGCATCGAGATTCATAGCTTCCAGATTCTGTCATCACCATACCATCTACTGTTGCTTTATGGATTCGAGGGTTGTTCTAGTTTGGAGTGTTCGAGTGTTCCGTGGCATCGGGTCTGCTGTCACATTATTATGATTCCGATATGGTTTCTTGTAGACAGAAGTATCTTTCCTTGCTTGCCGGATTGTGGTTCCAGTGTTACTCCATAGTGTTCCTCCAGTGCTTCTTTGCAGCAGTCATCTCATTGTAGGGGGGGTTGTCCCACTAGGTTTTCCTTCTCTACCTCATTATTGCATTTGTATATGGGTACCTGATCAGGCCTTATTTCCGGGACCCATTCATGCTTTCTTGCATTCATCTTATTTTTAGGTGCATGCTTATTTTAGTCTCCCTAAGTTGCACTTATGGGGGGGTGTTAGTGTAATTAATATTTAATTACACTTGCATAACTTTACTTAGGTTGAGCTAATTTTAGGTCAACATTAGGGTTGCATACTTTGCTTTTATAAAGCAAATCATCTCATTGTAATATTGAATTTCCTGAATATATCTTTTTGCACATTGACATGCAAAGCTCTGCTTTTTTATGTTTTCTCTTCTGTGGAAGGTGTTTAGGTTTGCATGTCTGATCTAGGGTTTCTAACACTTTGACCATGTCACAAATGCCAAGAGCACAACTTTATTCATGCTCTTGCTTCATAGCTCTATTCTCAAATCCCTATTTGATCATTCTATGTGTGGGGATTGGATCTATTCAAAACAATTTGACCACCTTCTTCCGTTGGGGGTACGTTTATCATTACTACACCTGATTATTTCACCAAATGGGTCAAATCTATTCCTCTATGGTCGAAAACTATTGATGTGATATGCTATTTCTTATTGGAACACATAATCGCTCACTTTGGACTCCCTTCTGCATTAGTGTTGGATAATGACACACCATTTAAAAATAATGATGTTCAGAAGTTCTCAAAGACCTTTCATATTGAACATCATTTTTCAACACCTTACCACCCACAATCTAATGGTCAAATTGAAAGCACTAATAAAATCCTTTAACAAATCCTCAAGAAAATTGTTAATCTAAACTAAACATATTTTGACATGCAATTGCAATATGCGTTATGGACCTATCACACGAGTGTTCACTCTTCTACGACCAATAAACCTTTCAACATTTTCTAGAGTATTGAGGCTATGATACCTTTGGAGTTAGAAATCACATCCTTATGGATTACTCTCCAAGGTCTTGTCGATAATGACACCTATACGCAACGACGATTACACCAACTTGAAATTCTTGATGAACAACGCATTAATCCTCTCGAGCATCTTTAGGATTACACAAAATAATGACAATGCAAACATTATATCGATGTGATATGTCAGACATTTAACAAAGGTGATTTAGTTTTATATGAAAATCAACAAAATGCTACTGTCGATTATGCTGAAAAAGGAAAATTCAACTCTAATTAGTTAGGACCCTATGTAATCAATACAAATTATAGATCTAGCGCTTATACATTAATAACACTTGATGGAACTCCTCTTAAAGACCCTATTAATCTCACACATATACATCGGTATTATGTCTAGTCCCTTTGAATGGTATGAATTATAAAGCAGTGTTTTTAGAGCTATTGGATCATATCCTATATGATTTCGCATTGCTTTTTTCTTTAAAAATGCTTATGTATATGTCTTAAACACTAACGTGATTATTTAATTCATTTTATTATTGCTTTAGGTTTCATACTATTCAAAATTCCTCTTATGTGTTATGTTACTTTCAACCATAAGTGCATAACATACTTAATTTTCATGTTGTATCTAAGAGAAACTATAGCAAGTTTTAATTAGATCACCTAATCTTTGTTAAATCATGAAGACATTAGTTAAGTAATCTTATAAATGCTATTTAATTAATCACATTGTCATTTAACATTCACAAATTAATACAAGACATATAGCATCCAAATGCTTACATATATATATATATAATTTTGTGTACATGTCATCAAAATATATAGTGACTGAGGATAGTGCTCACCAGATCCCTTAGGATCTGGTACTCATGCTACATAAATAGTCGAATGTCGGGAGACGGTTGTGCATGGTCGTGATCATGATCCACTAAATTTGATCACAAACTCTAACCCCTTCATCCGTGCAAGATTCACTTGATGCTCTCCTGCTATCTGATCCCTCTCTTTCTATACTCATGTCACCTCTCTCTCTAGTCTCTCAAACTCTACTAGAGTCCTCGATGTTTGTGCTTGTGATGTGGTCCCATCTTAGTGGACTCGTCTCCTCAAGCTATCATACAATTCTTGTAGTCTCATGAATGGTTTAAGGGACTCTGGATCTCACTCCATAATAGGTGGGGGCACATAATCTAATTCCACCTCCTCCTCATTGATAGACGCTGGCACTATCTCTATAGCTCCTTGATGGTAGAGATCCCACCAATCCTTCATGGGCCCTACAAGATAGAAATAATACATAAACAATCCACATAATGATATATATATATATATATATATATATATATGCATAAAGGGTATGTGTAGGATCATGATGGGCCAAAAAGTGGTGATATGTAAGTGATATGATGGCCCATGTGGCAGACGAATTTGTTTATTATCCAAAATCGATGAAACGAAAAGGGTTTTTAAAGGAGATTCTCATATTTCCACCAATATAAATTATGGTTTATTTCGAATTTAATAAATAATTATTATTCATTTTCTATTTGAATTACGAGTAAAGTCCTAATTGATAGGTTGATTGAAAAAAATCTATAGCTTTCAAATGGTATCACAGTTTTTGAATGCAAAACATGCATCACATTCTACGCTTCGCATACTATAAGATTAAACAAAAAATTGAATTTCATGAAGTTTTGACCAAGTTAACGTGGTAAGACATACAAGTTTTTATATTTTTAAAAATTTGTAATAAAAAATTCACAATTAATTATTTACTTAGAAAAAAATTACAAAAAAAATGCATCACATCGGGACATGAGTCTTTAATTTATATCTAAAATATTATAATTTTTTTTTATCATTTTATTGTGGTTATGGTGGTTAGACAGACACCTACTTCTTATTTTTCCCTGAAATTTAAGTACTACTACATTGAAATTTTAAATTTTAACCAAATAGATTTTCATTTTTTATAAATAAACCTAGTAGTTTAGAAACTAAATTCAATTTTCTACAAATTCTACTCTTACATATTTTTGAAATAATATAGATAACTTATTCATTTTTTTATGTCAAGTTGCCTAACTCTTATATTTCTGAATTTTATTGCCACTTAAGGGCCTATTTTTTCCATGATAATCTTGCACATACCCTAAAGTAATACACAAAATGGCTTTGGAAGTGGATCTTCAAAGTAGAGATGTCAATAAGCCTTATGACTATGCAAATTTTATCTTTTCGGGCCATATGGCCCTATGTTCCATAAAGGAAAATGAAAGCATAGTCCATTTTAAATTTTATTCCTTATTGTGCCACATTCTTTTATATAGTGGAAGAAAGGTTATTTCTCCTCGTTCATATATAAGAGATTTTTCTTCTTAGAAGAGAATTATCCTAGAGTAAGAAAGGAAATGTACATATAGGATATCAATTATGATACCTCAAATTAAAATAGTTTTGAGGAGTTCTTTGTCAGAGAGACTTTGAGGAATCTAAGTGAGAAGATTGATTGGGGTTTTCTAGAAAGTGTTAGGAAATTTTTAAGACCAAGGGAACTTCAACCAAAATTAGGGTTTAATCATAATTGGAGTGAGTGGTTTTTCTATTCAAATCCCATAGTCATAAGGGTTTATGGTTCCCCGATGATAGCCCACATCTTACTTAAATTTTTCCCAGACTGAATTGGATTCATGGAAATTGTTTGGCAGTTGAATGACTTAGATAAGACTCATATCAAAAACTACAAGAAACATGCACTTCTACCCTCCACATTGTATTTTTCTAGATTTCTAGTTCACAGCTAGAGAGGGGTTAGAATTACTTCTAAACAGGTTGATACCCTACAAAATGAGGGTAGATAAGGTGAGGAAATATGATCTTGAGCATTTTATCCAAAATGCTAGGATATATATATATATTGCATTTATTTATGAACATCATCCAATTCAGGATCAAATTAGGAACTACTCCTTTTAATATTGAGCCACAAAAATAAGGGAGCAATGGGTGATGATTTAAATTATAGAAGACAAGAGGAAGAGGGTGGATCCCTCTTAAAAAGGAGAACACACAAATATGGAGGACCAAGTCCTTAGAATCATGAAAATGTTGGATAATACAACCAATTGATTGGCTAATGTGTCACTGAAGGTATTGTTGGCCTTTTCATTGCACCAAAAAGATCGAACTTTCAATGCCCGATACAAGCGTCAGTTAAGATCCACGAGAGGTGATTAAACCATCTTGCCAACCCAAACGGAGATGTTGGTGGTTAGTCCAACAATCCCCCCCTCAGCATCACTTAAGGGGTTTGAACCCATGACCGGCTCTAATACCAATTGTTGGCCTTGTTGTTGCACCAAAATATTGACCTTTCAAAGCTTGATACAAGCATTAGTTAAGATCCACAAGAGGCGGTTAAACCATGTTGTGAACCCGAAGCGAGATGCTAGCGGTTAGTCCAAAAAGTATATTAGATAGATAAACATTTTCCCTCTTCTCAAGCAATGGGACAATCAAGCCCATGACAAATCACACTGCTCCAATAGATAACTCCTACAATAGAGTCATTGGTCGACTACCCTTTGGATCTAGATGATTTTCCTAATGATTTAGATATGATGAAAGTTGTGCAAACCCCTTGAAAGTTCATAGTTGAAAGGACCTCTAATGAGATAATGTTAATAAATTTTGAAACTTATGGGTTGGTGGTTGATGATATCATGGCATTGGCATGTACAAAATTTATGTTAGATGATAGATTCATCACCATTCAATAGATTCAAGACTTCCTACAGAAGAATAATGGTGAGGCTTTTAGGCTAAAAATGTATGAAGCCAAGATAACCATAAAAAAGGAAAATAAAGATGAAATTGTAGTAGAGAAATGGGTAGATATTAATGTAGACATGGAGAACATGACCCCAAAAAAGGAGAGGGAGATAGTTAGGAGGAGTGGATATTTTCTACTACCAAGATGGGACATATCATCCACAATTGCATTTGATACCAACAGAAGATAAGAGGTAGATGAACCTATCCTAACATTACAGGAACAAGTTTATGCATTGTATTTTAGAATATTTTTTAATCGAAGCCATGAGACCTATGCTATTTAGTCAATTTACTGAAACTAACAAAATGGGTATCGAGCGATGGTTTTGAATAGTTCATAATTTTTCCCTAGAAACTACATAATGGTGGTGGTGGTTCGACCATTGGAGCTCCCATTTTCTGATTGCATAGAAGATGAATATCTGCATTAGGTATTTAAGGTAAACTACTCAGTAGTCCTTAATTGCATCAAAACTTTGATAGGAGAAGAGATCTGGATACGAGTTCACAAAGAATAGTTTTTCTTGCCAATCTTCTTTCTATCTTCCTATCCAATAAGCTGGACTTGCTTCAAAATTTTGAATTCCTTCAGTCTATTGCTAACAAAACTATGAAGGTAGAATATTTGCAAAATGGTGTTTTGTTGCAGAGTGTTCAAGGCTATGATCTTACACATGATGAAGGGTTTTTTGGAATCCTCTTTCCTAGACATTATCTCTACCATAAACAGAGATATGTTGACACCTGCGAAGCCCTTAAACTCTCTTTGCTTAAAGGCTCATTGACTTACTTGTATCAATCTCTAAGTAGGTTTCATTTTTATTTTGATAAGGAGGAGATTGATAATTTTAAAAGAAAGTACCATACACTTTCCATTCTATTGTCTCACCAGCATGTTCAAGGTTTGCAATAGATTGTAATATGCCAAATTTTTAGACCAACATGGTGAATGTGTAGATTCTAGACATAAACATTATAGTTCATTCTTAGGCTCAGGCTGCAAGTCAAATTCAAATGCTAGTTGTTGAAGGCCAGGAAGAGAATTCATTCAACCAAGGTAATAGGGGTGCTTAAATAGTCATCTATGTAGTATTTTTTTTGTGGGTATTTAGAAGTATATACAAAAATGAAGTCAAGGTGCTAGGGTTAGAATGTAATAATCTGGAGAGATCAATTTTGTTTAAAATTATAATACTCTTTTGGGTGGTAGGGTTTGGCATGTAATTTTATATAGTGATAGTAGTTATCAACTAGGTTTTGATCCAATTACCAAACTTTAAACTTTATATGTATTAAACTATATTATATTAATATATATAGGCTTTTGGCCTCTTGCTTAAAAAAAAAAAAAAACCCAGGTCATAAATGTCACAAATGAATTGTTTGGAAATATAATTGTCGAGAGGTTGGGGGATAAAAGTGCTCCTTAGGAAGCATTAACAACTATTTTTATAAAGTTACTAGTATGGAAATTGGAAGTAGATATTCCTAAGGTAAATGCTTTAAATTTGAAGTTGTAGGTGTTGAATGCACATGACAATTGAGAGGGGAGGAGTGAATCAATTGTATCTTGAAACTTCAAAACCTTCATTAACATTAGGATCCACATTCCTTCATTAAACCTTTAAATATGTTATGATGATTTAGAATGAAAAGTAAATAACAAAAACTAAAACAACTCAACACCATACACAAGAGAACACTAGATTTATGTAGAAAACCCAAGGAGGGAAAAACCATGATGAGGATTAGCTCACAATATAAGTAATATCAATACCAAATACAATAGGGCTTAATACCCAAAGAAGAAAGTCTCAATACCAAAAGGCTCACAACTAGAATAGAAAAGAAGATAGAGAAGGAACGTTACAAAAAAAATCATCTCAATGCAATAGAGAATCCACCAGAATGACATCAACACCTTTGTAGTGTGATTGAAGAATTTAGCCACCTTCTTCTCACTTCATATAGTAAACTAGCACATGAAAGCTCACATTCCATTACTCAATTTGGACCTCTAACACACTGCACTTTGAATCATTCACATCTATCTTAACATCCTTCAACAACTCAACTCATATTTATATAGTCTTCAACCTTGAAACCTTCTCAAAGGTTGATTATGCACATCAACCATAAAAATTAAAATTAGGTCAATGCCAAAACACTTCCATAGTAGATATAAGTGAAATAAGATCACATCAAACCTTAATTATGACTAAAATCTTTAACAACACACAACCACATGCTTCCACAAATAATAATCATCCATTGCAAGTAGTGTAAACACCAAGTTGGTCATTACCCATGCAAACATCATTAAAATTTTAAGTACACACTTACTAAATCCTTCACAACACCTTCCACCAAAAGAATGTACACACCCAATACACTCGGACAACTCTAGGATACATTGTTACTAAAGAAACATACTTCTGAAGCACCAAACCTAAAAACCATCTTGATTGAAAAAAGATACCAACATCATCAACACTCTTTCATATTTGCAAGACCTAAAACATAATTGTGAAGAAAAATAGAGGGGAAATTTTCTCAAAGACACCTTTATAATGCAGCTCATTCACACACTAGTGAACAAAACTTGTTTTGTAAAATGATCTAACATACCAAATCTTGAATACAATGCCTCTAAACATATCTAATCAACATATCCAAATCGCATAGGTAGATATTCAACCTGGAAGAAATGGAGAGCAACACAAGAACATAACTCGACAACCCAAAACACCATTGCAATACATGGTTTCCTCTTTTTGTCAAACTTTCTCAAAATAACTTGGAAACCAAGCACTAGAGAGACATACTCATCATCTTCAGCACTTCCTCATCCATAGACAAAATCTTATCAAAGGAACACTAGAGGTTGATACCAATAGATTTACCAATGACAACATAATGCAACTAATCAAAGCATGGATATCATCAACTACTTATACTCTTACCCAATAGTATACATCAATGTCAACATAGGCTTTTTGACATCAATGACAAAATTAACTTCTCATACTTGCAAAAATCTACCCCTTTGTCATTAATGGAAACACATGATGTGCAAAAAGCACTAGACACAACAACTCTGAATCCCAATACACTATATCTCTTCACATTACTTCTCCTCCTGAATAACATGTCTTTTTCACATTGTTCTCTCCCCATTTGTAGCTTATATTATTTACTTTTTTCTCCATGATAACTTGTTTTATTTCACATTAATTTCTATCCCCCTTATTACTTATTATGCATCACTTGTGTCTCTCACCCCCTTTCACATCAATGGAAAAGGACCAAAATATTTGCATTGTTTATTTTCTTCCATTGACAACAATCAACCTGCATACTATTGCTCTGCAACAATTTTCCTAACTTGTACCAAATAAACAACCTCTATATAATATCAACACACACCCTTGTGACTATAACAAGAAACAATGCTACTAACTACCCCCCTAAGAGGTAGCCACCAACATTAGTCCAGACCAATGAATCAATCTTGAGAACAACTAGATTGATACATCTCCTTATGCATCTAGTTTAAAGAAGGAGGGGAACTAACCCCCAACTTCTCCCAGAGATAGTCAAAATCATTCTTAGGAAGAAAATTAGTGAATATGTTAGCAATCTGATCCTTTATAGGTACATATTCAAGCTTATCTTCATTCTTTGAAACCTTATCTCTTAGAAAGTGATACTTGATTGAAATATGTTTTGTCCATAAATGTATTATTGGGTTCTTTGAAATATTTATTTCACTTATGTTATCACAAAAAGATGGAAATATGCTCATCATACACCGCTCTAATATACTTCAATGTTTTCCTCATCCAAAAAACTTATGTGCAACAAAATATTGCTAGAATGTACTCAGCTTCTATTGTAGATAAAGATATTGAATCTTGTTTCTTGCTTAGCTATGATACTAATCTACATCCAAAAAATAATGCACCACCACTTCTACTTTTTATATCATCAACACAAACAGCCCAATCTACATCTATGTAAGCAATCAAAGTGAAGTTAGTATCCATTGGATACCATAAGCCATAATTCAGAATTCCCTTTAAATATTTGAATATCCTCTTCACTGCTACAATATTTGAATCTCTAGGATCTTCTTGAAATATAGTTACAAAAAAAATTGCATGCATGATATCAAGTCTAGTAGTAGCTAGGCATAGCAATCCACCAATCATTGATCTACACTTTCTCTAATCAGCCTTAGGAGATTCATCATTCTTTCTCAGGTTGTAACCAGTAACCATAGGAGTACATACCGGTTTAGAGTACTCAATTACAAACTTCTTGAGCATTTTTTTGACATACTTTGATTTTGAGATGAATATATATTTGTTTTTTTGGTTGACTTGTATCGCAAGGAAGAAATTCATCTCCCCAAACATAGAAATATCAAACTCTTTTTGCATCTCTTCTACAAATTTCTTACACATAGTTCATTACCTCCAAAAATTATGTCATCAACATACACAACCACAATCAAGATTTGATCTTTTCCAACTTTAATGTAAATATTACTATTTGTGGTACCTTTATTGAATCCTTGTTGTGTCAAATAGATATGCAACTTTGCATACCAAGCTTTGGGAGCTTTCTTTAATCCAAATAATACCTTCTTTAATAAAAAAACCATATTTGGTTTGTTGGATAATTGAAATCCTTTTGGCTGTTCAATGTATACTTCTTCTTCCAATCCTCCATTCAAGAAAGCAGACTTCACGTCCATTTGATAAACTTAAAATTCCTTGTGTGCTACAAAAGATAAAAACACCTTGATAGACTCCATTCTCCCCACCAGAGAAAATGTCTCTTCAAAATCTATTCCATCAACTTGTGAGTAGCCCTTACACACAAGCCTTGCCTTGCTTCTTATCACTTCTCCATTCTCATTCAATTTTTTTATGAACACCCATTTAGATCCAACTATAATTTTATTTTCAAGTCTTGGGACAACTTCCCAATTTTGATTCTTCTCAATCTACAGTAATTCTTCTTTTATAGCCTTCATCTAGTGTTCATCTTTTCATGACTCAATAACTATTTTAGGTTCAATTTTAGAAAGTAAAGAAAATTTTACCTCTTCTTTAGCAGCTTTCCTTTTTATCAATACACCTTTTCTTTTGTCTCTAATGATCTATTGTTCAGGATGATTCCTCTGCACATACTTAGGGGTTCTATGGGTCTTTTCTAGGGCTTCTTCCTCTTCAATCTGTACTTCTTTTTCCTTAGCCTTTTATTTTTCTCTATAATCAAGTTCATATAATTCATATCCATCTATCACCACTGAGTTCTAAAGATCTTCATCAACCTTGAAACTTGTACTTTCAACAATATTTATTAGTCTCTTGTTGTAGCACTCGTAGGTTTTGCTTTTAGTAGAATATCCAAGGAGTATTCTTTCATTAGACCTTGCATCAAACTTTCTCAAGTTTTCTTCATATATTTTGATATAACACTTACTGTCATGTACTAATTTTAGTAATTATTTAATTACAATTATTAATCATTAGATTTGCATGTCTATGTTAGATGATTATTTAAATTTAAATTTAAATGAAAATAAAAATGAAATGATTTGAAATTCATTATTATGAAATTTGGGGATTGTCATTGCTGATGAGGATTTGAGTGCAAGTGAACGCAGGAACAGGTGAACGAGAATGAAGGCGAGAACATTGATTAGGTAGAGTCATTTTAGCCATTAGACATTGATAAGGATGATGGAATCTCACACACCACTTAGTTATTACAATGTATTTTTGTAATGATTATTATTTGAAAAATTTTAATAACTTTATATGATTGCTCAAATATATGTGAAAAGGAATATGTTTTTTTTTTAAATTGAATGATTGATTATTTACGAAGAGTTCTTCAATTGAGTATATTATGTTGTTATGTGGAAAAAAATATTTAAATGAAAGTAGAAATATATATGTTTGAATAAGAATATATATTAAATTTAGTTATTTAATGGAAATTAGAAATAAATGCAATACGTTTTAAATTTGAATTGAAATGAGAAGAGTAGTAAATATGTTAACTGTTAGTCATAATTAAATGAGAAGTAAATAGGCAATAAATTATGGAAAAAGGGGGATCGAAATTTCTAAAAATATCAACATGCAAGCAAAGAATAAAGGAGAGGAAGAAAACAATAGTAAAGAAGGAGTTAAGGGAGAGAATTGAGGATCAAGATTTGGGATTCATCATACACATGTGAGAAAAGAAGAGAGAGGTTGTTTTAATATCTTCATAACTCACACGCATGTGGAGGGAGAATAAAA
This sequence comes from Sequoiadendron giganteum, assembly GCA_007115665.2. Taxonomy (NCBI): domain Eukaryota; kingdom Viridiplantae; phylum Streptophyta; class Pinopsida; order Cupressales; family Cupressaceae; genus Sequoiadendron; species Sequoiadendron giganteum. Next base: position 825,989,339 of record CM021102.1, read on the forward strand.
GAGTAAGGAGAGAACAAAAATCTCTTTCCACCTTTCATGAGTAGAAGAAGAAGGAAGGCATGGCCAAAAGGAGACTAGTGAATCCAACATAGAAAAAAAAAACTCTCCATCATATGCATGTGGAAGCATAGGAAGAGGACACAAGTACAGGAGAGAACTCTTCCTCATGCGTGATAAGGAGTAGAGGAAGATGCGGCCAGGAGAGGGAGTAAAGAATTTAGGAAGAAGAAAATATCTTCTTAACACATGCACATATGAGAAAGGAGAAGGCACGATAGAAGGGAGGAGAGACCAAAAGTAAGGAAAAATAAGAATATACGATGTTGACAAAGAATCAGAGGAAGGGTGAGGAAGCAAAAAGAAATCAAATACCATAGGAACAACAAGAGGAAAGTAGATAGAGGGAAAGAGAAAGACAGTCAGAGCACAGAGAGAAACCTACAGGAAATATACTCACAGAAAGAATAGAAGAAAAATGGTTCATCTCCAGATTTAGGAAAACACACAACTACGGGAGATTGACAAGTAGATTCGATGGAAATTACAATTACCAAACTCTCAATCTTAATAAGTTTTAGTTACTATTTTCTTTTGCTCATATAATTTAACAAATGAAAACATATTACTGTTTTTACTAAATTTAGAAGAAAGTTTATACACCTGACTGTATTTTCATGTAGATAAAGAAAAAGCTTGAACAGAAAACTATTAAGAGACAGTAGATTTCTTTATTTAGAGAATTCTACTTTAGCATATTAAAAAGATATGCACATAAAACTATATGTTTAAGATTTATTTCAGTATTTAATAAAGATTCACACAAAAAACTCAAAGTTTTAGATTTAGGAAACTTCCAGAAGAAAATCTAAAAGTGTGTTAAACTATGCCTGTTAGAGAGATAAAATTTTGGAAGAAAAGAATAGAAGAGATAGGGAAACTTCTACAGAATTATATAGTTGAATGTTTTTGGTTTAAATAAAATTTAAACTAATAAGATAAAAATAATTTTTTGTATTTAAAGATGCTTGAAAAGTAAAAGTTAAATTTGATAATTCTCAAGGAATGATTCTAAAATTGGCTACGAAACAGAATTAAATATGAGGTTTTACATTTTTAAAAATATAATATTTTAGGGAAATATGAAAAACAGAAAAGAAATAAAGAAAAATAAAAATATACTTACTTTGAAATGAAACGAATTAGAAGAAGATTATATTTAGGTGTAGATGAGATTTATGAGTAAATGAACCAAAAGAATGTGTGTTCTTTTATTTATTTTGAATATGAACATAATGTTTTTACGATTTAAATCTCCGAGATTATTGTATTAAAACCATGTTTGCATGAAAATAAAAGTGCAGTTCATGTGTTTGGGAAAGATAATTTTAATTTTGAATGGAACCATGCATGCTTGATAATTGAATGTGCATGACATGTGTTTGGAAAGTTACCTTCCAGGATGGGTGCCAAATATGGGTTTTTAGAGAGCGTAGTTTTGCTTTTCCAAAACTACTATTATTTGTCGTGCATGAAATTTTACTTGGCCAAGTAACTTAAGGACCATTGAAATAGATGGAATGTAAATAGCTCTCTACCATATCCTAGTATCAAACTTGCTTGTTTCTTAAATGAATTAGAAAAAGGAAAATGCTTGTGGATTTACTAGTTATACTAGGCACGCGTCAGATTCCATCTTCCTTGTCGACTTGTTTTTGCTAAGTGATTTGTGTAGGGTCGGGTATTCTTTGAATGATTAAGGAATTCTGGGGAAGCATAAGCTTTGAGGTTGGGCAGAAAAAGTGCCTGAACCTTGTTCTCATCTTCATGTTTGAAGATAAGCAATTGGATTGAAGATCAAATGAAGATTTCTTCATATATCAATTATATTTTATTCTTATATGATCATTGTAGAACTTAAGGTGACAAAATGCCTAAATCTTGAATTGTA
>CM021102.1:825991386-826031989 GCA_007115665.2 Sequoiadendron giganteum
TATAGAATATGATAAATGTCAAAAATCATGATGGATGCTTCCTATAAATTACCCTCATAAATCATTGACCAATTTATATATAAGCTAAATTGCAATAATAAACTTTCGTAGAGTTAATTACATAGATGTGACTAATAAACATTACCTAGTATGGTATTAACATTTGAAAACACCATACCAAGTAAAGTGATGTGCTACCTATTTCAACTAGCGTAAAAATCTTCAAGGATATTTTATGAGAGGCATATCTAAGATTAGACAAAGAAGGTGAACTATTTGACAAAATGTGAGCAAGAAATGTGAATCGTGCATAGGTTTGGGGATAATTACAAATTAACTTAAATAAATAGGAACCTAAGCAGTTCTTTAATGCAAACTGCCGTGAATTGCTAAATCATCATTAACATTAAAGGTAAAAGACAATATCTCCTCTTTTGACCTAGGTAGAACATATATTATACATGATATTTAACTACCAAGGACAAGGTGTATAGTAGAATTATGATATTAAGCTAGTAGTTCTAATTTCAGTTTCATAGAAAGAAGCCTTTAAAAATATGACAAACATTCTATAAAATGACTAGTGATATATAATGGAACAATGAAGAACATATTTATCAATGTAATCAAGGGTATGCATGAGTACTTGTATGTGCGCATGTGTAGACACAAGTTGCGCACCATTTGAAAAATGGATAAAGTCACTATTTTATCCTCTACTAATATATCTTGATCACACATCACATGTTCAATAATGCAAATTCAAAATCAAAGTAATCATTATAACATGTTGAATATGTGATGCAAATGAATGCATTGTTAATACAAAAACACTCTTACATAAAATACTCGTAAATACTTTTAGATGCTTCAAATTGATACTTCTCAATTATATTTAAAATGTATTCACAACTTACTTTTAAATATGTAATATTGTATGTTAACTTACAACAAAATTAATTTTTAATGTTTATGGAAATCTCCTAAAAAGAGGCAAACTATGGTTCTAAGGATATGATAACATCATCAATTTCTAATCTTTGGAATATGCTCACGAGATACTAATGTTGAAAACAGATGCTATGAATAGCAGGAGAGCACCGGCCTAACTTAAAAAAGTTTTATTAAACGGTAAGAAGAAAGAATTGGGAAAGAAGGTCTTCCCACATAAAATAGAACATAGAAAATTGAGTTTCAGAATCTTAGGCGAATTTGGCCTGAATGTAATGCACAAGCTCCTGGGTGATGCGGAAGGCCTTGCTCAATACAGAATCGGGGAGAGGGGGATCTGCTGCAAAGAGAGAATTGGCGATTGTCTGAACTCCAGGAAACTGGCTGCTCAATCCAGCTATGGCCACTGCATTTTCGTGCCCCACATTCTGCTGGAAATGCACCAGTGCCTTTGGAAACACAAACACATCTCCCTTCTCCAACGTTTTGGAGAAAAACTTCTTGTTGGTGTCAATAAAACCCACAAGAAGCTCACCTTCCAGTAAAACGAGAACTTCAGTGGCTCTTGGGTGTGTGTGAGGAGGATTTATTCCACCCACTGCATAATCGATGCGGACCAACTATATTCCCAACGTATTGAGGCCTGGTATCTGTTTAACGTTAGCCTGCGTTACGTTGGAGCCTACTGCATTGTCGGTGTTCCCTGGCTGCCCCAGTCCCCAGAAGAAGAAGTCCTCTGCGGAAACTTCCTTTGGGTCTTTGCAAACGAACCCGTTCACCAAAACTGTTTTAATCAATTTGTTAGCAACTAGCCTAATAAGCAAATGATATCAAGCAACTATATAAAATTATATATTCTCACCTTTGCTCTCCTCATCTGCAACGCAGAAATCTTGCAAGGGATCGGAATCCCCTGCCATGACATTGTCGCTGTAGCAACATATCAACAGAAAAACTCCCAACGTGAAGTATATCATGCGGTTGGCCATTATAATAGAAACTCAGAAGAAGTAGATAGAACAGCTCAGGATATGAATGTGTGATTGAATTGTGTATTACATGATCTATATAGCCGAAACATTAACTACTGCGCAAGGACTAATTCATCTTGACTTAGTCCTGTAATTATAAAATATACTTCCAGAATCGTTCCTCTGTTTCGTAACGCGGTAGTGACTACGTAAGTCCTATGTTATATGGTTATCTGAAGATCGACACACCTGCTACCGTGGGCGTAATCTCGCCATTCTTATAATATTATTGATATTCTCCTCATTCTTTTCATAATGTGGAATTGTTAAACATGAGTGGAAGGATCGGGTTTTCGACAGGAAACAGTGTTTAGGTTATTGCGAAGTGTAGAGAATTGCGAAAAGAGGAAAATTTCTTACTTTTGTATGCCTAGTTAAGACGATAACAATTATTTATTCCATAGTTCAATGCGACAGATTTTCATTTGTGAGTTACATAATGTTGCACTTTCAGGATGGTTTAGGATAGACAATATGAATAGGATCTATTGCAGGAGACCGAATATTGACCAATTTTACATAGAGATGTCAAAAGGATTTGAATATAGTTTCTCTAATGTATAGGTTCTTTGTCATTTTGATACATTCTACGAAAGAAATTGGGTGGGCAACTTAAGTATAGTTTTACAATTGTTAGTTAAAATTTGACAATCTATCAATTAAATGTTTAGCGCATAGATCAAAAAGGAAGACCCTCCATAGACATCATAAATATATTGAGCATAGAAGACTACAAGAATATAAGTATGTTGGCTAAACACTTCGCATAAAACATGAAATAGGTTCATTTATGAGTGATGAAGGGGCTAAAAAGAGGAGTGTCGAGTACAAGTTGCATCGAAATGAATGTTGAAGGAAAAATAAATGCTCACATATAACAATTTGAACTAGAGAAGGTTGGTGATTTCAAAAGTTTGTTTAAATTCTCAATAAATGTGTATGAAATCAAGTTGCTTGAGGGGATGGATGTATTGTCACTTTTTAAAATACAGTTTTCCTACTATGCACACAATTCTAAAGATAGTGTGTATAGACTCAAGAAGTGTCAAATTGAAGAACATAAATACCTAAAAAGTAGTGATAAGAAATTACAAAGGAGACATGATAGAGTGAGTGAAAACAATATTTCATTCATTGGAAAGGTAAATGACCTTAGGAAGATGCAAATTTATGAAGCAAAAGTAGGTTACCTTTAGTAGTTGAATTAGTCTTCCATATAGTGTTATTTTCTAGCACCAAGCTCAAAAAAATCACTTGAGGTGTCTCATGTAAGAAAATTTCAAGGATCTCACAATGTTGCATAACATAAAACTGTTTAGTTTTTTTGTTGCATATGTTTTTTTCTATGTAGGTTTTCCTTGTTATGCATCTATTGTAGAGTTTTATAGAAGGACGTTGAAGGATTTATAACTGGGCATGGGTATGCTTTTATTGTGCAATACATTGACATTTGCCCAAAATATTAAAAATCAACCATTCATGATTACCTCTTTTCTTTGACTTTATCAATTGTTTACAATCAATATAATATCAAATTTTAATCAAGCCCACTAAAATTTCTTGATTCATATCTTAAAATTGTATCTCTATTTCAATGCTCTAGCCATGTATTTGGGATTTGTATGTTTTTAGGGAATTTTTTAAAATGTCTCTATGCTCACACATTATAAATTTTTAATTTTATTATACTTATAATCTTATTTCTATGATTTAGTTCTAGAAGTGGGCTTATTTATAGTTATATATTTTTCTCAACATCTCTCATCTAGACTTGTCTGGTTAGAGATGTACTCGAGACTTCATATTAAATCCACATATTGAAATTCCAAATTAATTAAGTCTTATGTAATTTTGAACCTTATTTTTAATTTTATGCTACATTATATAAGGCTTCTTGCATCTAGGATCTATGTCATTACTCTCCTACAAATGAACATTCCAGCTATATTCTCACTCAATAAAGTTTTCAAGCCCATAATATAATTTCATGTTCAATGGGGCCCACATGAAATAGACATGAGCTCATTATGAATTTTACGTTATATCATGTTCTTACATATAGATTACATATATGTTCATCTCTACAAAGCCAAGTCACCTTATAAAATCTACTTTATTTTTTGTTTCAAGTCCGTCATGTATTATATTGAGTTCATGTTGTGCCTTTTGAGTCTTAATTTGATGCCTCCATGTGTCCTTTGTGTTAGTGTAATTAATATTTAATTACACTTGCATAACTTTACTTAGGTTGAGCTAATTTTAGGTCAACATTAGGGTTGCATACTTTGCTTTTATAAAGCAAATCATCTCATTGTAATATTGAAATTCCTGCATATATCTTTTTGCACATTGACATGCAAAGCTCTGCTTTTTTATGTTTTCTCTTCTGTGGAAGGTGTTTAGGTTTGCATGTCTGATCTAGGGTTTCTAACATGGTATCAGAGCTTTGACATGCAGCCTCTTCTCAAAATCTGGAGAAAACCATTGCAGATTTCGTTCGGGGTTCCTCAAGGATTTTATACCTTGAGTTCATTTATGTAGCGTCTTGGATCAGATTGGGCTTCACCATTGGATTCAGAGCGCTGAAAAAAGTCAGGTTCAGCTTTCATTTTGCAGATTTTGGTCATGATTTGCCAGATCTGTGAGGGTTTCAGATTTGGTATTTTTTTGGAAGCTCTGGAGGTAGCCGTTTTTTTGAAGTATTTTGAGCAGAAACAGAGGTCACCATTGTGTTCGCAGCTGCCAAAAACCCTAAGATCGCCTTCCGTTTCGTCGATTTTGACGAAATTGATCCGGAAGGCAAATTTTTTTTGCCAGGAAAGCCGTACGGCCTCCCTGGCACGCTTCACGAGACGTGGTTTTCGAAAAAAATCCAAAAAATGCAATTTTTGGGATACGCGCCGGCTCCTCCAGTTCAGAAGTCGGGCGCCGCCGCCGCGCCACCGGGCGGCCACCCTGCAGCCACCGCTGCCGGTGGCTCCCTCACCCAGCTCCGCCGGCCGGACCAGCCCCCGCGGGCTCCAAACTGCATCAGCACCGGTCATATGGGCGACCGGGCGCTATGCGCCCAGCCCCTAACCCCTTCTGCTTCGTCCGCCGATCATATGGGTGACCAGGGGCTCCGCCCCAGGCCCCTGTCCGCCAGCCCCTGGTCGCATGCAGGACCAGGGGCCGAGATTTTTTTTAGCCCCCTAGGCTGCCTGCAGGCCTTATTGGCCTTTCTGGAGCACTTTCATGAAATCGGGTATAACTTTTGCGTACGGTGTCCTTTTTTTGCAAACGAGATATCGTTGGAAAGCTGATTCCAACGCCGATCTATTCAATGTTTCAGTTTTTCTAGATTCTGCTTCAGATTTGTTTTGCAGGTCCTTGAACTCAGATGTTGTTGTTTTCACTTCGGAGGGCATATCTTTTGACTCGGTGATCCTTTTTTCGCCATTCTTGCGGCGTTGGAAAGTTGGTTCAGTCCTCTACACAGATCTGAGGTCTATTTTTTATTTTCTATTTATGCATGTTAGGAATTCTCTCCTTTTGCAGTCATTGGGATTGTAATAAACGAACTGATATAAAGTTCCATTGGGGGGGTTTCTTGCATAATAAATTTCATCATGTTTTGATGGAAACTCACATGGGTTGTAATCTGGTTTCTTAGTTTCTGTTGGCCATATTTTGTTTTAGCTTGACACATACCAGATTCATTTTGGTTCACACTTTAGATTGAGAGCCTATGGTTAGTGATCCGCATCGGATCCATCTCAGTTTGAGGGCCACTAAATTTGTGGTTATTGTTCCGAGTCTGTATGGTACTTTTTCCCATGGAAGAGTTTTAGTCTTAGTTTTGGCATCGGCATCGAGATTCACAGCTTCCAGATTCTGTCATCACCATACCATCTACTGTTGCTTTATGGATTCCAGGGTTGTTCTAGTTTGGAGTGTTCGAGTGTTCCGTGGCATCGGGTCTGCTGTCACATTATTATGATTCCGATATGGTTTCTTGTAGACAGAAGTATCTTTCCTTGCTTGCCAGATTGTGGTTCCAGTGTTACTCCACAGTGTTCTTCCAGTGCTTCTTTGCAGCAGTCATCTCATTGTAGGGGGGGTTGTCCCACTGGGTTTTCCTTCTCTACCTCATTATTGCATTTGTACATGGGTACCTGATCAGGCCTTGTTGTCGGGACCCATTCATGCTTTCTTGCATTCATCTTAGTTTTAGGTGCATGCTTATCTAGTCTCCCTAAGTTGCACTTATGGGGGGTGTTAGTGTAATTAATATTTAATTACACTTGCATAACTTTACTTAGGTTGAGCTAATTTTAGGTCAACATTAGGGTTGCATACTTTGCTTTTATAAAGCAAATCATCTCATTGTAATATTGAATTTCCTGAATATATCTTTTTGCACATTGACATGCAAAGCTCTGCTTTTTTATGTTTTCTCTTCTGTGGAAGGTGTTTAGGTTTGCATGTCTGATCTAGGGTTTCTAACACTTTGACCATAATTATGTGTCAACTTGAAATATTAATGTGTCCTAATTATATGAATACCGACACACAAAGAAACTATAATGACTATGTTTTATTTTATATGTGCTAACAATAATTTAGTATCCAATATGTATTTAGACCTATCAAACCTTTTGAAATTCACTCGAGTGGTATTTTTAATTCTACTATATCCCTACTTCTTTTCATATTACTTGATGTTATCTCATAGAATCCAAATTATTGGTGTTAAAAATTGCTGGCATTCTCATGTTTAGAACCCAAAATAATTTTATCTGTGTATACCTAATCATCCTTATCAAACATAACTAAGAGTGGGCTTCAAACCCAACCCATGCCATAATTTGACTCTAGGTCATGTGGATTGTTCATGATTTCATAAATGGATCTAAGGGGATATTTATACCAATATGGGGCCTTGATAGATCAATAGTATTTTTCATTTAGATCCCACTATGAATGTCAAGGTTGTCTGTACATGTTAGATTACCCATGCTACTTACATTTCTATGTATGAGATTAACATCAACACCTTCCATGTTGTAATATTATATAGTTTACAATATTTGTGCCATGGTGTATTAAAAAGGAATGAACAATTCTACTAGAATGACATAATGCACATCTAAACACACATATTTACTCACAACTCTATGCAACAAACTATAAGTTAACTATATGCATGTGCAATATTTTATCAGGCCATAAAATTCTAAGAGTCAACTTTTTTTTATAATAACATTATTAGCTCCTACACCACCATATTTAAATTATTAGAGCTATCCCATATAAAACAAGATTTTCTTTCTCACTTCCCCTAATTTTGATCTCATGGTAGTATATCATATAACTTTAAGGATGCTCTAGTTGATGCTCTACCATGTGGTTTTGGGTCTACTAATTTGATGCCTACTATTCTTATGTCTCTGGGTGTTTCCTAATCGCTACCTTATAGTAGTTCAGTTCCTTCGTTTGTGGTTGTTTCGTTGTCATCGCCTTCAATTGGGTCATTTTATTTCCTTCATGGGTTGACAAAATTTCTAGATCATTACCCTCGACCTATTGGGGTTTCAAATATACATCATGCAGAGGTATTTTTGAAGCCTATAGATGACCCTTCACAAATTCTTTAGGGATGTTGATCTTGGTGGTGAGGTTGAGTCAATTATATATGCATTTGACCTTGTCTTCTAAGCATTTTTGAAGCCTATAAATGACCCTTCACAAATTCTTCAAGGATATTGATCTTGGTGGTGAGGTTGATTCTATTATGCAATTGACCTCACCTTCTAATGGATCTTTTGTGGATGTTTTCAAAAAAATTTCTAGGAATTCTTTCCACGCTTGTGACCATGTGGTGATTAAGGGTACTATTGTGGGTGAAGTTTTTTTACTTGGGAATTCCTTGCATGCTCAAAGTAAACCTCTTCTCTGTGTGATTGTTTCTCCTATGATATCTCTCAAGAAATATGTTATTGACTATGAGAAAGTTATTTCATGAGTAAGGGTTTGATTTTCCAGATTTTCCATCTTTTCCCTTCTCTCCCTTATCTAGATATATGTATTTATAAACATTAGACTCCTTTTATTGAGGGTAAGATTGATATGTATCCTTCTTCTAGAGGGTTTTTATGGTTTTTTATTCTTACCACAATAGACATGTATTAGATGATGGGGTCTGGATGTGCGATATGCATCCACTTTTTATTCAACCTTGGTCTCCTTCCTTCAACCCATTAAAGGAATATATTGAAAATTTTCATGTTTGGGTGAGATTTCCTTATCTCCCCTTGTAGTTCTACTATAATTTTACCTATGAGACCATTGGTAATTATCTTGGTTGATTTTTAAGGGTGGAATTTTATTCTAATAACTTTACCCACACTTATTTTTCTCGCATCTTGGTGAAAGTTGATTAGTTGAAGGCATTACCTAGTGAGGTTGTGCTACAGGTTAATGATCGATCTTGGTCTTAGATAGTCAATTATGAGGGAATTCATTTTTGTAGGTGTTGTTTTGCTACTAGGCACTTGGCCTCAAATTATTCCCATGGTTCTCATAAGCTATATATTCTTCAACTTGGTGGAAGAATGATCTTCCTAACCATCTTATAGTGTTTCCTAAAGATTTAATTTTTGGATCTAAGGATTTCGAGCCACAAAATTCAATTCTATAAAATAATCTCTTTGGACTTGGAGTGTCTCCTCATTTTTAGTTGGCTAATAACATTGAAGCTCAAAATCCTTATTTTCCTTCAATTTATCAATACCAATTTATTGTACCTAACAAGGAAGTTTGTCAATCGAAAAATCTATGTTGTTCCTTAGATTTTGTAGTGCCCTTAGATAATATTTTAGAGGGGGATTTTGTCCCCTCTTGTATTAAAAGTATAAATTTAGATGAAAACTCTTCCAGGACAATTGTACAAAGGAGGAATAAAGGTCTTCCTAAGTTGGAATCTCTTTTTCCTACCAAGCCTTTGGGTGTAAAGATGCATGGTTCTAGATCAAGAACTAGTTAGGCTTGATCAATACTATGTTTCTATTGCTCTACTTTTGTAATAGATTTTGGGCCCTATCAAAAACCCATCTTAACTTCATAAAAAATGTATACATCTAAACCAATACATTTAGTTCAACTCCATATGTGACCAACACTTCATTGTGTTTACTCTATAAATTCATACCAAATACCTTGCACCATATGTTAATAATGCATGGAATTGGCTTGGCCACATGTTAAATACACTATATTTGTATGATATTTATCAACTTTATAATTATAGACCTAGCTTATAGACACTATATGAATATATAATTCCATCATAGATTAAAGTAACTTAGTATTTTCCAACTAAATATATAAAATATGTTCTTTTGTAACCCTACACATGTAAGCTTGCATAATAGCCATTAACATGGGTTGTCCCTCTTGAGAGAAAATTAGAAAATTAGATTAATGTTTTCACTAATTGACTATATGAATGTACTTTGCCATTATTATGTTGATAAATATTAATATGTAGATTCAAATAATATTGATGAAGGGTAGCATAATATTCAAAATAGTCACATTAATTTTCGTCTCATCTCTTATTTATCCTATAAAAGACTCCACATAGAAAGCCCTAAATTAAAAAAAGCTATCTTCATTTGCATTGCTTCATAAGAAAAATTGAATGATTAGTATTAAACCATAAAGGATCAATCTCATGTCATCTATTGGAAGATGGAAAAAAAGATTCTCCTTAATTTTTAACTTTAAATTATGTAGTTAGATATCAATGTGTTTAAAAATTTAATTATTTCTACCATATAATCTAGCTATAATAAATGATTCTAATACTCGGTTTTGATATATTCATGTGCAAACAAAGGAAAATAAGACCCCTTGCATGATCAAGTAATAAACATAAACCGAGAAATGAATTATAAAAAAATCACCTAGAGTGATTGCGAATCACTAGAATGAGGTTTAGAGATACTTGTAAGGGATTGTAAACTAAATTGCATCAATTTTTTAGCTCAAGAATTTCTTGCAAGGAAGAGATGCACCCAATTTAAAGAAGTAATAAGGGATTGAAGATAAGTAATTGGGTCATGAGACCAAAAAAACTTTAGGGACTACATAAAATCAATATTAGATTATAATTCAATATAGACACATATCATAATAATTAAAAAATCATGTCATAAATTAAAAAAATAGGTGTCAAAATAGAAAAATACACTAGAAAAATCATGTAAAAATGAAAATTTAGAGATATACACCTAGTTTCTAGCTTAGAAGGCACTCAAACTAGCATTGATAAATTATCAAGAGCCTGGAAATGAATTTTCATTGAATTTTGAGGTTCATACCGTGTCGCCAAAAATTGTATACCTTTGAAGAAAGGGACAATTTTGTGCTCGTTTTGGTCCTACTTTAGGTACCCTTGCATGAATCACCTTCCTAAAACAACATTTATAGGCCCCTAAGGCTCGTTATTTTTTACTTTGAGGCCTATTTTACCTAGGGAATTATTCAACCCCCGAAAAACATCAAAATTACTGAAATAACACTAATCCCACCTCAAAACCCTTGGTGGGACTAGGTCGCCCAAGTTGGCGACCTATTCCTTTTTCAGGATTTTTTCATTAAGCGGGAAAATATCCATCTTGCTTAAAATTCTTGATGGGTGTTGGCCTCTTAGGTCAAAATTACTTAGAATTAGGTTTTGTTGCATATAAATACTTGTTTTTAGGTCATTTTTTTCTCTCTCTTGGTCAATTTTTTCACAATGTAAAAACATCTTCCTCAAGAAGTTTCATCTCTCCTTCACAACAAAGTTGAAGATTTGGACAACAAGCTAGGGCTTTTGTAGGTCTTCAAGGTCACTTCACACTCAAGGTCACACATTTTCAAAGGTTGAACATGGATGCCTATGGAGAATCATGGAGAAATATAGGTTGAGGAGGTGCAACTAGCCACCAAGTCACACCTAAAGACTATTTTCAAAGTGAATCTGTCTTCTATTTTCAACCCATCTTCAGATTTGAGGTTTGCATCCCATTTGCATTCTATTTTACAATCATTTGTAATGGTTTAGGGTTTGTTGGATTAGAGTCTTGCATCATTCCAAATCTCTTGCATGCATCTTATTCTAGCACAATAGAATAGGGTTTTGCTTCATTTTAGGTTTTCCTAGTTCTAGACACACTTAGGGCTAGGGTTTATGCAAAATTTCTATCTCTTACAAAGTTTAAATAAAAAATATGGATTTGACAAAGGAAAACCCCAAATTAGAAACCAAAATATACTCTATTTTGTAGGTGATTTTGCAGGTCCGAGTCTAGATTCTAGCAAAGAAGCAAAGTGCATACCATAGACCTCCATGCCCACTTTTAGTTTTCCTGAAAAGCTGAAAGGGACTAGGTCCCCAATAGTGGTGACCTAGTCCCACTGGAGGTTTCTATCAGATATTTTGATAGATTTGAGCACCCAGTTGGCTGGAACGGAGCCCAGAGTAGTTTACCAAAAAAGGGACAAAGTTAGCCAGTTTGGTGTAATTGTCCCAGTGGGGTTAAAACTCTCATTTTCTAGATTTTTAGAGGCTCCTACAATTTATGCTTCAGACTTCAATAGTTTCCAGGTGCACTTGTCTAGTCTATTAGGTTATCTTTCTTTGTTTATTCTTTGTTTTATCTTTTTTGTATTACATCATGTGTTTTTCAAGCAATATAGATTCTCTTAGTTTATGTTCAATAGTTAGATTTATTTATCAGATTTCAATATTTAGCATACTTCACATCAGCATTTCAACCACATTCAATCCCTAATATTGAATGAATCACATCAATCCATGCATAATTCATCTGCTTACAATATTTCATAGGCTTTTTCCTTATTTTATTCCAACATGTATCTTCTCATAATGATTCCCCAATCCACATAACTTACAAGGATATAGATCCCAACATAATTCCTTTTCATGTCCATGCCTATTAAAATTTGAACAATACATACCATTTCCTCCCTGATTTGATTTGCTTGAACTTGTAACAACATCCTTACCTTTTTCATATCCAAGGCCTTCACTTCTTTCTCTCCTTATCGGCACAATAGGTTCTGTTATTCCTTGTTGATGCTTTCCCAATCCTTTTCCTCTGTATCCCATTCTCTGCATGATTTTGAAACTAATACCATCTCCAACAATTGTAGGCTTAGTTACATTGTTATCTTCAACTTCACCTTTTGAAACATCACACAAATCATTAGTATCACAAGAAAAATCACAAAGTTCGGGATTAGATCTCAGATTCTCATTCTCCTTCTCCAACCGATTAGCATGTTCCTTCAAGTCAGATATTTCCTTCTTCTGCAAACTGTTCTCCTTGTTTAGATCTTTCAAAATTTCCTCCAGATCTCTGCTCTTCTTATCCAAATCCTTAAACAACATGAATCCTTCTTCAAACTTATCCAACTCTTCTTCCATTTCTTCATTTCTCCTTCTTTCGATTTCCAGTTATTCTTCAAGAGCATCACACTTGTCTTTTCCTATTTCTTTCATCCTCTCCATCAATTCTACATTACACTTCCCGAGTTCACACAATTCTCCTTCCAAAGTATCCCTTTCACATATCAGGTTCTCTTTTTCCTTCCTTTTCCTTTTCCCAATTTTCCCCATTTTGAAAAATATTCACAACTAGATTTGATAACTCTACAACCAGCTCTTCAACCTACTCTGAAATAGATTTGTAACCAACCAATAGATTCAAAACCTACTCTGATAAGTTCTTCAACCAGCCAATAGGTTTAGAGCCAAATTTGATACCAATTGATGCAGTCAAGGTAGGAGGATCCAATTAAGGACTATCCAGCCTTGCAACCTAAATTACTAACTCCTTGATCACAATAGATATGCAACAAAAATTAATAGCTAATCCACCAAAAGGTCAAAGACATTCATGAACACAGGATACAAGATTTATCTTGAGAAAACCCTAACAAGGAAAAAAACCAACCTTCAAAGCTCATTACTCATTATATTATAATCACCAAAACACATTACATATACCTCTCAGGCTTTACAGATTCTAGGTCGTAGCCCAAGGATTAAAAATAACTCAGATAATGACAAACTTCACAATAATCTACCGTCGACTCCATTTCCTACTCTACACTCCCTCTCTGCTATGAGATTCTTCCGGATTAGAATACTTCATCACTGTGCTTCATCCTTTGCACTATCAATCTCCTTACTGATCCATCCCTTTCTATATGTCATAAAAAATCCTCTCTCTTCTATTTATATCATTCGTGCATCATTTAACCCTTAACTAGTCGGCCCAATTACAACGGCTAATAATATAGCGTGTAGACCCAAATAGGTCGGCCACAAACAATAAATAATTTGCAATGCAAACCAACCAACATCAGCCACAACAAATCAAGGACCCAAATCAATATCCTCGAACATGCACACCTTCATTGTTTAATCCTCGAAGATCCACAACATGTTACAACACCCTGTCGGCTAAGAACATGGGAACTATGAACTCACAAAACAAATTCACCAATTGTGAGCCCCACGATTGATGTGGACCACCATCACACATTCTAGAAACATCCATGATCATCACGAATCACCTTAGAAATGTTTGCAATAACTCAAGCCACCAGAATCACATCCTCCTCCTTTAGGAACATCAACTAGAACAATTGAACAATTGTCTGAACACAAACACCCATAACTTGATCAAATCTTCATCCAGATCCCTGAAACTTCTAGTGGATAAACTGGACATACTCAACAACAAACCCATTAATCCACAACTTCTAATCGCCAATGTATGGCTCTAGCCAACGTACAAAACTTCATTGCATCACCGGAAACCCTGCCACTTCACTGAAAACTATCTCAATTTCTGAATACTTCCGAATGCCCCTGCATCAAGTGGGCAATGTATGTTCTTGCTCGAGGGTTTGGTGACAGCCCATGAGGTTTCATGACCCAATATGGTAGGGTGGAGAGCATGCATTCTTTTCTTATATTCATACTACATCGAGTTGCAGCTTGGAACATACATACATATATTTATGCATATATACATATATAAACACATGTATATATATATGTATACATGTATATATGTATATATGTATACATATATACATGTATACATACATATATATGTATAAATCTATATATATGTATATATCTATACAACTCACAAGTTCTGGAGCACAACGATTTGAATACCTTCTAATCTACTATAAAAAAGAGGTGGAGCAAACAATTTTTACAATAGTCTACTATTAAACCAATACCACTGTCATGCCAAGAAAAAAAAAAAGATCAGGACACAATTCTTAACAAGTAATCTATGTAATAGTTGGCTTGTCAATTCAAAATTCAAGCTACATTATTTGGCACAAAAATCTCTTTTACAATTTCCCTATTTGTCTATTAAATTTAGTGCCAAATAATGTAGCTTGAATTTTGAATTGACAAGAAAACTATTACATAGATTGCTTGTCTTCTATTGATATGTTTCATGATATACTCTTCTTCTCATATGTTTTAAGCTCTAAGTAACAAACTATTGATTCCCACAGTCCGCTTCCTCTTCCTTGAATTATCAATCTGTGCAGTGTTGCTCCTGTAAAAATGGCCCTTGTATGTGATTCAAAAACTTGACAATCTCCATCCTTCATATTTTGATGAACAATGCAATTCTTGAATGGGAAAAGAATATCATGGGGAAAACATGGAGAATAGAAAAGGGCAATAACCTGTACAAAATGCTATGAAATGAACACCACAATGGATGTTTCAACAATGCAACTTAATCAAATTATAATTTCCCACACTATGGCATTCAATATTCCATTTACTTTGTTCGCTCACATTTGCTTCACCTGCCCCCATCACACAACAATGCCAGAATGCATTGACGCTCACGTGGGAAAACACTTAGCATTGAGCTTTTGTCTATCAAGGAAAACAACTCCACCACCACCAATCCATATAATCACCAAGCTCCACGGCGACACCCGAAAACCCATTCAATTTGTTCCCGGTCGGAGCATCTTCGATGCCGAAAAATCCATTTCATGGTTGGCCTAGTGGAAACTTCAAACAAAATAGCCTCTCGGTCGGGATATCTCCATCGCTTCCTATGATCCTTAAGTTTTTTTCTAATAGTTCTTTTACAATTTCCCTATTTTATCTATAATATTTAGTGGGAAATAATATAGCTTGAATTTTGAATTGACAATCCAAGTGTTACATATAATTTGTTGTTACACCTTGTCTAGACAGCGATAGAATTTATGGTAAGTAGGGATATGCTACAAAATCAAATTTGCACATGCATTTCACTAACCTATTAGAAAAACACTTAACAATCAAAGGAAAATGAGGGATGTTTCAAAACCCTCATTAAATAGAATATTAAAATATGGAGAATAGAATAGGCACAGTACGATAATGAACAGTTTGGTATGGGGAACTGGAAATAAGAATATCATGAAGAACACTTTGTTAACGAGAAGTTCAAATAGTTGAGAAAAAAACAATACCATGAAACATATTGATAGAACAGGAAAAGAAAAATTGGAAAAGACCTATTAGGAAAACACTTAAGAATGAGAGGAAAATGATAGATGTTGTGAAAACCACATTATATAGAGCTTTAAGATATGGAGAATAGAAGAGGAAAACTATGATAATGAACAATTTTTTACGGGGAACTGAAAAGAAGAATATCATGAATATCCACTTGCCTATAACAAACAACTCATTACTATAGGTCACCAGTTCTATTCTCCATGGTGTTAAAGTCTATTTAATGTGGGTTTCTGACCATCTGTTCTTTTCGTGTGATTACTAAGTGTCTTTCCACTTATATAATAGGTATTATAATGATACTTATTTGGTGCTAAATATTATAACAAAAAGCCACATTAAATAAAATTTCAAAAAATACAACATAGAAGAGGGAAACTACGAGAATGAACAGTTTGTTATGGGGATCTTGAAAGAAGAGTGCCATGAAGAATAGTTTTTCGTGGGGAACTACAAATAGATGAGGGGAAATAAATATCATGGAACATATTGATAGAACACATATAACATGTTCCATCCAAACAAAATAACCATGACAATTAAGAGTTTGTTATAAGGAGCTTGAAACAGTTGAGGGAAAAAGAGTATCATGAAACATATTGGTACAAGACAAGTGGTCTCTATAATAGTTGCAAGGTGTATTAGAATAACACTTTAGAATCACACGTAAATGGGTGTGTAATAGTTTTTTTGAAATTTTTCTATTTTTCTAGAATATTTAGTGCCAATGAATGTAGCTCAAATTTTATCGATTAAGTTTGTGTTATCATCTAGGAATTTTGTACATGTTATTTCTACTTATTGGATTTACGAGTTCTATTTAATGTGGTTTTGGTGCCAAATAATGTAGCTCAAATTTTGAATTGACAATCCTACTCTTGCATAGACTGCTTGTCTTCTATGAATATGTTTAGTGTGGATTTTCAATCATGTGTGATGAATATGTTTAGTGTGGTTTTTCAATCATGTGAACGTGGAACTTCAAATGCATAAGCTATCTTTGTCAGTATACCCATTAACATAGGACCAATTGCATATTAACATAGGAGTGATTGCATATATATATATATTATATATATGTAGAGGGTTAGTATGAAAGTAATTAAGTGTTATTCTAATAATTATTTTAGAGTTTCTCTATTTGTGTATAATATTTAGTGCCAAGTAATGTAGCACAAATTTTCAATTGGGTTTGTGGCATTATACAAATTTTGTACAATTAGTTCCTTGGTATCTTTCTAATTAATTTAAATTTAAATCCTTAGAAAGATCATGGTGTAGATTGTGAACGGTATGTGGAAATCAATGCTTTGAAACATACATAGACACATAAACACATATATATTGAAGAAAAATATAGCAAATCATTTAATTAAGAATTGTGTTCTTGTGTTTTTTTTTTTTTGCTTGGCATGACACTTTAGGAGTTGCTTATTTTATTCTTCCTCTGAAAAGAATTGTTTTTGACTTTCAAATTTCTAAAATTTTATGCTATTTTTAACTCTTTTTATATTAAAATCTACATAAATAAAAATAAAGATAGCATACACAACTGTTTAGACATACATGTGTATATATAGATTGATGTGGCATTGTGAAATGAGCCATAGTGGTTTTGGTCTATATATATGGATATATATTTCTGCCTATATGTATATTTTCAAATATGAAAGGAGGATTTCAATACATATATATATGTGTGTGTGTACATGTATCTCTCTATGTTTCAGGGAATTCAATACGATTTCCCTTTTTGTCAATAATATTTACAAGAAGTGTGTGTTTCTTGCTCGGGGGTTTGGCTAGAGCTCGCAAGGCTTCATGATACGAATATGGTAGGGAGCAGACTGACCATACATTAAGATCTTTTGATTTCCAACATCATATATTTCTACCTAGTTATATACATGGACACAAAAATTCTCCGACGTGCTTGCCTACGAAAAACATACTCTATTCTATTGATTGAATTTGACATTTTTTCCACAACTCCCTTTTCAAGTTCCCGAATAGATCCCTTATTAACAATTTTGTACCAACATGGCATGTACTCAAAATATTCCATCTTATCTCATTCTATTTAGAACAGATGGTGGTAACGTCTATTATTGTATATCTTTATTGTTCCATTTATAGTGTTGCACAGATACAATAGACATTCAACAAAATTAGTCTATTGTAAACTGTCTATCTGAAGTTCTACCATGGTTGAAGAAATCAATCCAATGCAGCTTGTCCTTGTTAAACACCATCAAAATTGTGCATATATATGCATATATTTATATATATGTATATATATACATATACATGTATATATACACACACATACATGTATACACACACACACACACACACACACACACACACACACACATATATACATACAATGTGAATTGTATGTGAAAATCAATGCTTGGAAACATAGAAAGATACATATATGTATATATATATTGAAGACAAAAAAAATAATTGAATAAGAGGTGTTGGAATAACACATATTCAGTATTAAATATTATAGACAAAAACTAAAATTGGAAATAAGGGTTGGCGATGGTTGAGCTACTTGCTTTATTGTGCGGAAAGAGCATGGTAAGTGTTTTCACATGCGAGGGTTAATGCATCCTTTGTTGTGTGATGGAAAATATTGTTACAAGGCAAGCAACCTATGTAATAATTGTAAGAGGTATTAGAATAACATTTCACAATCACGTGTAAATGACAGACATGGATGAAAACCTTTTCCCTCCTTTCAATTTCTTTGGTTTGTGTATGTTTTCGTATCAGCTGTCATTTACCTGTGACTCTTGTCTATTTTCCTAATTGATACAAGATGAAAAATCTATCTAAGGATTGACTTCTCAATTCTAAATTCAAGCTACACTATTTGACACTAAACACTATAGACAAATAGATATATTATAAAAAACTATTAGGAAAATAATTAAGAACCGCAGTTTAATAAAAAATGGTTGTAAATCAACTTTAAAATATGGAGCATAGAAGAGAAAAACTATGATAATGAATAGTTTGTTATGGGCAACTGAAAAAAACAATATCATGAAGAACAATTTTCTATCACAAACTTCAAACAGATGCACAAAAAATAATATCATGAAACATTTTGATACAACACATATAACATGTTCCATCCAAACAAAATAACCATGAATTTTTTTTCGGAATTTTAAAAATTGAAAATAATGATTCTTACAAGAACAATATAATAATTGATTAGAGGGACCTTCAAATAAATGAGGCAAAAAGAATATTATGCAACATATTGATACAAGACAAGAAATCTATGTTACAATTCCATTGTCTTTTGCAATTCTTATTAATAAATGAGGCACATTTAGCAACATACTTTGTTCAAGTAGTAAGCTCCACAATGTCATAAAAAAATTGGGGCAAGTCTCCTTTATTTCTCTATAATATTTAGTTCCAAGTGATGTAGCTCAAATTCCCAGTTAACTCTCTGGCATTATAGCCATTTTGCACAGATTATGACTAACCATTGCCTTTACAAGTTTTGTTCACTATGTGGTTAATGCGAAAGAATGTACTTCAAATTTTCAATTGACATCTCAATTGTTACATAGACTACTTCTCTTGTATGAATAGTTATATCTGAGCATCTTTATGCACCTTTTTAGTCATTATACAGTCTTTATAGTGTATGAAGTGAAGCTTTGTGGATGGCTCTCTAGTTCAAATAGATAAGAAAAAAAGAAAATTTATGAAACACATCAATACAAGATTCAAAGTACATTCTTTGGTAATAAATATTAAAGACAAGTAGAGAAATTGTATAAAAGGTGTTAGAGTGACTAATTTATTGTTCATGTGTTTTGCCATTTTGATTTTTTAACTGTTTTTCATATAGCTCTTTTACAATTCCCCTCTCTTCCTATCATATTTAGTACCAAATAATGTAGATCGGATCTTCAATTGTCAATCCAACTATTACAAAACTTTCTTGTTTCAATGTGTATCACAGTGTTCATTTCTCCTACTTTTCCATAACAATCTGCTCTTTATTGTCGTTTGCCTCTTTTATTTTCCATACTTTAAACTTCTTAATTGTTTTGCTAACAACTCTTTTACAATTTCTCTATTTTTCGATAATATTTAGTGCCAGATAATGTAGCTCAAACCTTCGATTAACAACCCAGCTGTTAGCTACATTTCTTGTCTTGTATTAGCCGATTTAATGTGGATTTCTGACCATCTATCACTTACCTTTGATTCTTAAGTGTTTTTCCAATAGTTGTTTAAAAATTTCTCTATTTTTGTTATTGTGTGATATATGATAAGAGTCCTTGAGATTTTCCATGGACCTTGCCTATCTTGCTTTCTTGGGGGTTTGGCTAGGGCCCACGAGGCTTCATGATGCCAATAAATTGTAGGGAGGAGAACGAGCATGGGTTTAGTGTTTTTGGCTTCTATCATCATATATTTGTTGCTACTTATATACTTGGACACACAAATTCTCACATCCACTTGTCCACCAAATACATACTCTATTCTATCCATTGTATTTGTCATTGTTTCCATAGCTCTCTTTTCAAAAATTTCAATAGATTACTTATACACAATTCTTTACCAAGATCCCATGTATTCAAAATGTTCTATTTTCTCTCTTCCTATTTAGAACAAATAATTCTAACCTCTTTTATTTTGTATCTATATTTTTTCCTTCATAATGTTGTGCAGATACAATAGACATTCAAGAAAATTAGTGTATTGTAAGCTGTCTATTTCAAATTCTTTCATAGTCCAACAAGTTCATCCAATGTTGCTCTCTCTTGTTGAACACCAACAATATTTGTAAGTACATAAATTTTCTATTATCAATAAATAGATTCGGTGAACCAATTGCAAATATTATTAATTACTTCTCTCACTTTCTTTGCAATAAAATATAAGTCTACTAGGAATCTACCTTTTTAGATAGAAAAATCAACGTAGTCAATGACATTCTATGTAATTCATAAACATATAACTTTTTTTTGCTGATGAGCATGTTGCTTTTGTAGGTGGATATCTGGATAATTGTAGTCATCGAATATACAATTTATTGGATAAATATTTATGAAGCACATATTTCATTTAAAATTGCAAGGATGAAGACACAAAAGCAACTATTTTGGCCTACAGAGAATGTAGGGAAATGTTATAAAACTTGTGGAATTTTTCATAACTTTATAATTCATCACATTTTCCAAGAAATTTTAAGTTGCACTATTTTCCATCGATTTTATAGCATCTCTTACTGAATGTTCTGTAGCCCAAGAGTGCTTTCGTGACCATGCCTCAAATTTTCCAGATGGTGATTATGTCGATCGGGTGTTGTGTATACGTCTACTTCAGCTCAAGTGCTCCAAAAAAATGCTCATCACTCCCAACTATATAATGTTACCATATCAATAAATAGGTTTAGTGAACCAGTTGTAAATACTATTAATTTTTTTCAGTTTCACATTGTCTTTATTGGTTTTGCACATATACTTAGTTACTTTTAATGGTTCCTTTTTTATTCCAATGGGTTGAGTAGAATATTTTTTTTGAAGTTAAAAATTTAATTGTTTCCCCACAAAACAAGGCATACCTTTTAATTCAATTATTCTAAAATTGCAAAATATGTGTGTCGTTCCATCGCACCCTTCCTCTCATGAGATTTGTTTATTCATTCTCAATCAAAAATGTTGTAAGTTAGTCCTCAATTGGACTATGCACATATTTCCTCTCTAAGTGCTATTTGTTCTTATTCTATTTGACCATACATTTATTATTTTGGTTTAACTAATTCCTTCTAATTTTTTTCATACTCTCAAAGTTATGCATGTGAAATTACCAAAAATGGCAAAATCTTACAATTGTCAAAATCTGCCAAAAACTGTTGGCTTGATCAAAGTGAAGGAAGGAAACAAAGACCAAGATTTATCCATGTTATCATTAGCTCATTGTATCAAGTGTTTTTAAACACTTTGGGAAGAAATTATAATTCCTCTTCTAAGGATTTTCTATATTCTTGCTTTTAGGATTTACTAAATTTCATTTGGGCTTAAAAAGAACAAAACAAAGGGTTAAAAAGAATCATAGGAAAATTCACTAGATTTTGTTTTGGGCTTAATCAAAGAAAAAACAAATCTCATACTTCAAAATTGGTGCTTAAAAAGAATTCATATCATTGCTTTGTGGTTTAAAATGAACACGCGTACTCTTTGTTTTGTAATCTTTTACACAAAGTAATATCATTTAGAAAAGGTGTATGGAATTCTCTCGCGCTCCATAAGAGATATTGAGAATAAAAATTTCTTTTTTGTGATATTAAGTCGTGTAAGTGGTTACCTCCACACTTCAAAATTGGATCTTAAAAATTGAACAAAACATTGTATGTGAGCGTGAAGAAAAGACATTGTGTGTGCTCCCGCCTAAATGCTTTAGGTGGTCAAACTACAAATGAACACCTTAACTATTATCCACCTTTAGAGAGCCTGCCTTGGTGGGAATAAGTACTCACCCCAAAGGATTGACTCAAAATGGTAATGAGCTAAACACCAAGCTACTCCCAATCGGTATACAAATTTGAATGTTGAGGAAAGCTCATCATTACAGAAGCTCCTACAGACAAGCAAGTGATACTCTTTATATGAGTTAATCTTGCCTCTTGTGTGGCCTTCTGAACGGGTGCCTTGATTATGAAACAATTTGTGTAGAAGCCAAGATCCTAATATATTTGTTGGTGCAAGAACAATCATTCTAAATCCGCCCCACATTCTTACGACTCCTAGTAGAGATGAGAAGTATGCCATGATAGATTCATGGGTACTGATGCTTGGCTAACTCAAGAAGTGTGTGTTGTGGAGGGGCACTAGTGTGGTCAAGTATCTAATCATTTGCTAAGAGTAAGTGTAGCTATATTTATCCAAGTGGGAACCCAACGAATATTCTCATTTTATCGTAGGATTGTGCATCACTTTGGCATCAAAATGCTTTTCTTGGATCTAAAATGCTTGAAAATAAACATCCACCAAATTCTCAAAATTTCAAACCTTTAGGAGGAGCAAATACCTTTGAAAAAATCCAAGTGCTATTGTTTCCCTAGTGATTCTATCCTTAGAGACTTCTAAGCATTTAAATTCACATCACAATCTACTCTTACTAAAGTCAACATTAGGGAACTATTGCCTTGATTTTCTTGATTTCCACATAATGGACTTGGTGGGATGAAAAGAAATTGAGACATTAGACATTTAGTTTGAAAAGATAATCAATAGAGTGTTTTTGGTAAATATAACTCATTAAGAAAAGTTAAGAACAATTGAACCCCACACATGTGCTTGGTATCTTTTGGTCATATGGCTTTTCATACAAATATTGGTCTTTTGGTTTAAAATACTCTTAGGGAAAATCATGCTCTTCAATATCCTGGTCTAGTAAACAAGTCCTTCTTAGGTTCATTTAGGATCAAAATCAAACACTTCATCCATCCAAACATTTATCGTCTCCATCTCACAAACAAATTTTGAACCATTGGAAAAATCATTCATATTAGACTTTTGGTAAATCCTTCAATCAAAATCAAAATCACTTTGTTTGGCTAAATGTGTTTGGATAAATTCTTCCTCACACATTTAGTTGAATTATCACCTTTGTGGACAAGTTTACTCCAAGATAACATCCAACATCTTGGGATTTATAAGTCCATTATCTAAATCGAACCCTTTCCAAATCAAAATCCAAAATCCCAAAGTCTAGTATTACTCCAAAGTTCCTAAAAGTTCAAACACCCATATCACTCACCCTTTCATCTTTCATCTCATCATTGGTCCTAAACACCTTAGAGGTTCACTTTTGGAACAAGGTCAAAACACAAGAGGAACATGTAATATAAACTTGATTTACATGTCATGAGTAATCCAACTCAAAAAAACTATCAAGGCCTTACAATACCAATTGATTGTCAAAAATCACATTTATACAATCCATACATAGGATCATTACCTCCTACAAGCCTCAATGATGCAACAAATGTGAGTTTTCCCAATCTAAATTTTGGACCACCTTTCTCGATGGTAGATTTAAATCAAATTCCAAACCTACAAATCTATCAACCAAATAATCAATGCACGAGTCTTCAAAAAAACAACATTATCCCACCAAATCCATACATGCCAATTGTTATCACAGAATCTAGAAGCGCTCGATTCATAGATAATTCCCCTATGAAACCAATCTGTTTCCTAGGCCCATGAGTTTCAAGCACATAAAATGAGACAAACTTGTTTTACGAGGTCTCTAATCTTACCTAGTCTAGGTAGGTGACAATAGGCTCGACTTTTGAGTTTAAAGTTTTGACTCCTTTCAAACGTAGGAGTTAAGTCATTTTGGTGCTCGAGGGGTGATTTTCATCGCTGTTGCACCTTTTTCACACTCTAAACTATTTTTGGTGCTCAGGTGGTGATTTTCATCGCCGTCGTACCTAATAAAAGTTTAACTCTTGGTGCTTGAGCGGTGATTTTCACCGCCGTTGCACCCAAAGTTTTATTGACACTTTGGTGCTCAAGCAGTGATTTTCACCACCCAAACACCTATTTTCCAGTTGAAGTCGAGTTAGATTGCCGCATTCAATTCTCATGATTTAAGTTATGTTTTAGGTTACTAAGTCAAACATGAGTTATTTTCGCATATTTGCGAAATGACTCCTCTCCACACTTTTCTCCTGTGCTATCACAAGTTGCTTCACTTGAGATCGAACCTTGGTTTCTACCTCCAGCACATGGTTTTCATAGTGATCTTTGCCATAGTTATCACACCATTGAGGTATGTTCTTCACATTTTTCTTTCCTTTCTGTTTGTTAGTTTTCTTTATTTAAATTTGAAAGCTTTCCATTTCTCGTCGGTCTTAGGTGTTGTTCTTTCATCGTTTCTATCACTTATTCTTTTCCTTTCTTTTAACTTCTATCCTCACGTTGTTTCAGTTCTCTTTTCTTCTCCCCTCGTGTCGGTTCATTTCTTCTAAACAGATCCTGCCATTTTTCCCTTTCCAACCCTGGGAAATGTCATGGCAATATTTTTTCCCGCCCTCATGCACGTCACCTTTTAGTTTTTTACGCATTGGTGTTCAGGCGAGGTTTTTCACCGACGTCGCACAAAAGTGCTAAGTCACACACTAGTGTCTTGATGGTGATTTTCACCACAATGACACCCACTCACAGAAATACCCAAGTGTCCGGGTGATGAAAATCATCGCCATGAAACTTATCAACTTTCCTTGTATCGGTACTCGAGCGGTGATTTTCACTGCCTCGACACCAAACGAAAAATATTACTTCGGTGCTCAAGTGGTGATTTTCACCGCCTGAGCACCAAAATCTTCATTTTTTCTCCAACCCTTTAAAGTGTGTCTTCTCTTCATTTTCGCTTCCACGTACATTTTCACACCTCATTTTCCGCACCATATGACCAAAAAATAGTGACTCCATATCGCCTGCTCATTTCACGTCTCTCCATATGACATGTATTTCTTGACAAACATTGAATCCGGGTAAAAGCACAAAGTTGTGTCACACTTTATAAAGGAAACGACCAATGCTGATCCAACTTTAAAACTTGAATCACTAAAAAGTAGCCTATATGTTTTGAATTTTTAAATGATGTAAACTAGTAAAATATGTATTTTTTAGTATATTTTATGTTTGTATTTTTTATAAGAAATTAAAAAATTATTTTAAACTAGTTTTTCATAAATTAACACTATAATTTAGTTGCTGATAAAATGCTGAAAAATGAAGTTGCACGGTATGTCAAACTTTTGATTGTAAATTTTATTTTTTTTCTTTCAAATTTTTTGTGTGTATTTATAAATTGAAAATTTAGTGCATGGATATATTTTTTTCCAATTTTGATAAATATATATTTGTATATAAGTATTAAAATGTGTGTGAATAAAAAATAATTGTTTCCATCGGACGTCAACATTCATATTAAATATTTATCTAAAATGGAAAAAAAGTTATACCATCTTGAAATAGATTCTTTTATCTAGTGCATCATTTTTTTTTCAATATTTTTTAATAAGTTTTAGTATTTTTCCTTGGCATGGTAATCAACCTAATATTTTTTGCTGATAACCTACTTTTAGTATAAATAATAATAATAATTAAACTATTAAAATAAATATGTTTTTGAAAACTACACTTATGGATCTACAAAAGGGTATTTTTACATTTAAAAAAAAAATTTATTTACATGAGGAGGAGTTATTAAAACTTCAAGTTTTTCAAATATTTTTTTTTTTTGGTAAATTGGACTCAAAGTGGTGCTCCATATATTTTTAGCCAACAATTTTAGTTGAATAAATTGTGGAAGTATCTAATTTAGCTAGAATGAATCTTACTAGGTCATATGTTCGACCAAAATTGATTTTTAGTTAGAAATACTTAAATTCAGTTGTGTTGATATGTTGGCTGAAAGTGTGACACAACTTTGTGCTTTTACCCATCCACCATTCTTGCAGTTGATTTCCAAAGTTCCATCCAGAGGTCATTGAAGATAAGAAATACATCAGTCTCGACTCTCCTAAATGTCAGCTGAAACGCCACCACCATCTCCTAAAGAAATGGATAAGATGAAGTATAAATACCAAGGTTTTTTCCCTCCGACTGTGGTATTGTCCAAGGTGGATGAAATCAAAGATATCGAGATCAGTTAGCAAGATCTGGCAGATTTCGTAAAGAGGATCCAACAAAGGCCATGGGATGAAAATCTGAAAGCCATTGTGCATAGAAATCTTCATATGGTATCTACTTTCCCAACTTCATCTCATCACACGAATTTTGTACTTCAAGTTGCTGCTCACTATATCCAAGAAGACAAAACTGTGAGAGATTCTGCAGGTCAGGTTGTAATGAGGCTTGATGGTGAATTCTTTGATATAGTCTTCAAAGTTCCACAAATGGAACAATACACTCCCATCACAATCTAGAGGGCTCAAGAAATATTTGAAAATGATTCAGTCAAGGCCAAAACATTGATTAACTCATAGTGGTTGAAGACTCCCCGACATGTCGTGTCTACGTGGCCTAAGGAACTTCCCAGGAGTGACTTCGAAGAGGATTTGAGAGATATGATTACCTTGTTAAGAAGAGTCAAGGGCTTGCCTGGATCCTCTCATTTTCAAGATTGGATGTATGAATACATCCGGATCATCAAAAGGAGGAAAGTACACATTGATTGGGGAACACAGATCAGTGACGAAATCCATGAGCAGTTGATCAAGGTACCCACCACCTTGAAATTTTATATGACTTCTTTCTTGGTGTATGCAACAATAGTAATGAGGCAGTTTCTAGGTTTATCTACCAAAGGTAATAGACATTATACCCCTATCTATGATTACTATTACCAATTGAACCTAAGGGAAAGCTTACACCACTTCAGGAGAGTCACAAATACTTTCTTTGCTCCTTTGTTGTTCACTTTTGATCCGACTCTAGAGAAGAAGAGAATATCAAACGAAACTTACAAGGCAGTCGGCAAGGTGGGATGTGTTTTTCTACAATTTCTGACCTTTACTTATATAAGGGTAGGTTGTTTCATGGGATGTCCTTACAAGCTTCCCAGGTACCCCTCATAAAAATGAATTCTTATGGAATTGTGCAAGCAATTGATTTCAGTGCACAAAGAATGACAAAGGAATCATAAGCCAGGTTTTAAGTTTCCATTAACCATTGGTAGATACACGATCAAAAGTGTGCAGAAGGACAAGAATGTTTCAACAGAGATGCACATTATGACTATCAAGACCTACAGGTGCAGGCGTGACTTTGACTTCAGAGATGTAAAGAAGAAACTCAAGAAAGGTCACAATCATGTTTAACATTTGAAGACATATGGGAAGAATGTAGAGAAGAGGATGATGTACGTAAAATGGATTTCTGTAGGTTAAAAGTTGAACAAATCAGGGCCCTCCATATAGCTGATTTGCTTGAATATTTCACAAATCCAGGAGACATTCTCAATTCTGCCTATGATGAGGATAATATCGCCGGGAAGGCTTTTCCTCCAGTACAGTGGTCCAAAAAAGAATGTAATTACACGAGGGAAAGGCTAGCCCCTATCCTACACAACACAACCAAATGGCTTCACAAGCATGGCCATCAGATGAAATCCTTCAAGACAAATTCTAAAGGTGAGCTTCCCAAAGAAAAACCCAGTCCACAACCAAAATTCCATGCCAATGACAAACATGCCGCGATTCCCTCTTCATCCCAAAAAAGGGCCAAGGATAAAGTTCACTGTGGGGAAGAATACTCCATAGACCATTGAAATACGAGAAACAAGGGCTATCGTATCTCGTGCAGAAGAGAAGGAGCTTGTTTCCGAGGAATTATCTTCAAATGAGGAAGGAGGAGATACAAAGTTTGAATCCGAAGAATCAGATGATGAAGACTCTAGAGAAACTAAATAAAATGAAGGAGAAGAGAAATCTCATGAAGAGATTGAAGAATACCAAGAGAATGAGCAAATTTTGTCCCCTCTTCAGAATGAATCCGAAGAGATCCAAGTATCTTTACCAAATCCTGCTTGCCTTCCTCACACTCATTCAATTCCTAAATCTCCTGTTCCTCCCATTCCTTCTTCTCCTCTTCCTACTATAGTTATAGGAATAGAAGATGTTTATTCCCCACCAGTAGTATCAACTGTGTCGGTTTCTTTTACAGTTGACCGAACAGAAAATATCAATGTTCTATCTAGTTCGCCAGTTTCTCTCCCCAGTTTTTCATCTCCATCTTTTGACATTTCTTTGGAGGCTGAATTTAACAGGTTCATGAATGAATCTTTGCAGAGTTAGCTTGGAGTACAAACAACTGGGTCCATAATGACAACAACGACACCCATAGTTACTATCTCAGCTATTCCTCAAGGAGCCCCTACAACTCAAGAACTGGTGGTAACAAGAGATATGTATACTTCTTCCCTCCCTCCTTGGTTGGTGTCATAGGTTCCTAAGCACAAGAAGCAGATGATCTCCCCCGATGAGCTGGACCTGGAAGAAATACCTCCCCCCAAGATCAAGGAAAAGAAGAAGGATAAGGTGCTGTCAAGACTCCATGTTGATAAAGCCGGCTAGAAGTTCATTGAAGTGGGTTTTCCTTCACAACCAGAGGGTGATATAAGTATGGAAGATTATTCTGTGCAAAGAATAAAACTTGGGAAGGTAACCAATGAAAGTGCTAAAGCAGACGCCCAAGTAGTATTGGATGCCCTTGCAAGAAGGATTGACAAGATGGAGCAGGCTAAGAATCTATACAAGGAGAAGGTTGAACGCTATGCAAAAATCTTGAGAAACATAGCGGGATCTTTAGTGGGTGATACCCAATCTATGACCTTGGTGAATGTCAAAGAACCAATTGTACAAAAGACAGAGAAGCTTGTAGCCAAGGGTAAAGTCTTGAATGACTTTATTGAAGAAATCATAGATCATGGGACACAAGTCATCACCACCGCAAGTGAGAAGAAAATACAAATAGCGCAGCTACAAACTGAGCTTAATAAAGAGGAAGGATCACTTATGAAAGAGCTACATGAGATGGAAAGGGCCTTATCATCATGGCTGAAAATGAAAGAATCCAAGATCATAAAATTGGTAAAGAATGGAGTAATACCCGACAAGGAAAAATATGTGGAGGTGAAAGAATTGCTCAAACATAAAATCCAGGTATTAAAGTTTTTGACTGATGACATTCACCAGGTACAGGAGGATGTAGAAGGGTGTTGGCAAGAAGTTGAGTCCACTTTTTGGCCAAAAAGTGGAAGTGTTCTCTCTGATTTCCAGAGTTTGACACATTTGACCTTAAAATTTGAAGCACTTAGAGATGAAATCTTCAAACAAGTCACTAATCATAAAATGTAGTACTTGGAGTCTAGTTTCCAAATATGTAATTTATTTCAATACCCACATTGTACAAATTGAGTTTCAATAGGCTTTCATAAAAACCACTATTAAAAAGTCATTTTTTTTTTACCATACCATGCACGTGTACAACATCGATATTTTGACTTAAATTATCATATTTTTATAAATCCTTTTTGGAAAAGACTTGTGACTCACTGAAGCGTGCCCTAGATATTTTTTTGTAATTTTTTATTGAATATTTTTTTTTGTTAATTTTTTATCAAGCATATTTGATGTTTAGAAAAATCGTCGTGTACGACACACATAAGATGACCTAAAGTTATCATTTTTTGTATTTTTTTTTTTTTAAAATTGAAAAGAATTGTCTAAATTTTGCCCTTGTGCAATTCGTTCGTCAAAATGTTACGTTGATCAAAAGTTATTAAAATAGTAAAAACATTGATATTTAAAGTTTATGGACCAACTTCATTAGAAATTAATTGAAAAATAGAAAAAATAATTCAATTTTAAAAAAAATTACATATTTGAAATATGCATTGTCTCATCTAAAATGGGTTTTAATTTCATTAAAAAATTCTGCAAAAAAAGTCGTCAGCCATATGTCCAAACTCGATTTTTTTCCCTAACATTGTTAGAACCTTCAAGTTGCAGGTCAAACCAGCTTGAAGGCCTAGGTTCGAACTCCCAACACTTTTCCCGAACCAAAATCCAAAGCAAAAACCCGACCACAAGGCCAAAAAATTTCAAATTAGAAAAAACAGGATCCCGATTTGTAATCGGGATCCAGTATTTAAAGATACGAGATCCCGTTTTAAACTCAGGATCCCGTTTCCTATAATCAAATCCGGTGAGCGTTGACATCAGAACAGGATCCTGATTACAAATCGGGATCCCGTTTTAAACTCGGGATCCCTTTTCTCTGTCAACTGTGTTATTTTAAATACTGTCAATTTTTATTGTGAAGTCTGCAACTTCACATGTACGGCCGAGAACAGTAAAATTGCTCTATTTGTTTCATTGAGCATTTTTTTTACAGGTAGTGACTTGCGTTTTTGATAATTTTTTGCAAAGGAGGCATGAAGAAATTAGTTTTAAAGTAGAATTGTGCTAGTTTTCTACTTGTTTTGAGGAACACAAGAGGAAATATTTAGTCCTTTTAGGTCGTCAACTTCCAATTTGAATCGAATTTTTTGAAGAATTTCACTATTTACATTCATTTGTGCTTGAGAGTTTTATAATCATGGGAAATAAATTTCGTAATAAGAGGAGGAAGACATTGACTCTTGAAGAAATTGAAGCAAACAAAGAAAAGGAGAGACAGAGAAAAAGAGAAAGAAGAATGAGAATTAAATCAATGAATGATGGGGGATCATCCAATTCCACAACTATTGAAGATGCAAACATAGAGGAGACCATGGTTGTAGATGAAGCGAATTTGCAATAAGTCAATTTGGAGAAGAATATGATTATACAATCAAGTCCTACTATGTCTTCAAATCCCTCTTTCAATGCTATGGATAATGTTTCAATATGCACAAATCCAAGTACGTCTTCAAATCCACATGTTAGTGAATTAGTAAATTCGTATGTAGAAATTTTACAAGATGCTGGACTTAACAATGTTGACATTGATAATATTTAGAGAAATGAAACTTTTATAGAATTTGTTGAAAATGATAGTGAGAATGATACTTTTGTTGAAAATGAAATTAAGAATAATCCTGTTATTGAAAATGAAAACAAAAACTGTTTTGTTGATGTAAATGAAAATGAAAACTGTTTTGTTGATGTAAATGAAAATGAAAACCATTTTGTTGATGAAAATGAAGATGAAAATGTAAATCATTTTGAAGTTGAAAATGAAAATGAAAATGAAATTGAAGATGAAAATGAAGATGAAGATGAAAATCTAGAATGTGATGTTGAATTTAATGAAAATACTTTTTTAAAAATTGAAAGTGGTGTTTTTGATAATCTTCCTGGTCAAATTTCTTGGAGGAAGATAAGAACACATGCAAATAAAATATACAACGAATTCTTTTATCATAAAAAACCTACAATTCAATGTCAACTAATGATGAAATTGATGAGAATGCAAAAAATGAGGAAAATAATTAAAAGTTTAGGCTTTTTTGTTAAACCAAAAAGAAAAGATCAATCATTGAAACATGCTATGTGTACTGTTGCTAGTGCCATTCAATCGATTGGAAAAAATAGTCGATCTAAAGATAAAAATGCAACAAGAAGAGCTATAACAACTGCTATAGTTAATAAAGCAACTTTGAATAAAATAATGGTAAGAAATATTAGTGAAGTTTTAAAAATACATCCTAAAACATTGCTAAGAGCGGCAAAAAGAAGAATAATTATAGAAAATGATCCTATCAACCAATGTTGGAGTTTCAGTGGTCGACTCCCGAGGTCTGATATGAAATTGAATGTTGAAATTAAATATTTGATTGAAAAATATTGGCATGAAAATACTAGGGTTTCATCTAATGCTAGAGATGTTTTAAAATTAAGGGTGGGGTCCAAAGTTCATGATCCTCACCCAAAACACTTATTAGATACAACACAAACTGAATTTTATAGAAAATTTTGTGGTGATTTAGTGTTACCCGATAATATTAAAATAAGTCAAAGGTCTTTTGAAAAATGTAAACCATGGTATGTAAAAATTAATAAGCAACGAATATCTTGTTGTTGTAAAACGCATGTTCAATTTCGTTATTTTTATGATGTTTTTCGATATATACGTTGTACCTTGCATACTAATGTGATTATACAGGAATGTGGTATTAATATGCCACCTGAAACAATAAGGGAATTTATTTCAAGTTTGTTTTGTGAAAGATCTAATGGTAAATTGCTTTATTTAAGTTCTTGTATTTCTAGACAATGCATTGATTGTGGAAACCTTTCATTCTTAGGAATTTGTACGCATGAAAGTGTTGATAATGATTTTGGACAACAATTAGTAGAATTTAAAAGATTTAAGAATGTTCACTATTCTTTAAAAGATGGAAAAATAGGAAAGCGTTGTGATTTAGTTACAAAAAAAGTTAAGTGTGCTTGCATTCATGAGTGAAATTAAGAATAAGATAGTACCAAAATATATCATTCACTCTCAACATGCTCGATGGCTTGATGGCCAATTTCGTGCATGTAGAAACACATTTCCAATTGGTACTATACTTTCAGTGGTTGATTTTGCATAAAATTATACTCTAGCTCCGCAATAGGAAATTCAATCATAGTATTATAATTTAGTGCAAGTAGCTATGTTTGTCCATATTGTTTATAGAAATGCAAATAATAGCACTGAGGATGATAGAAAAGTTCTAAGGGAGTATCATTTTTATTTGAGTGACAACCGATTACACTCATCAGAGTTTTTTCAATATTGTTTCAATATATTTTACAAAAATTTAAGAGAAAGAGGAATCCATATGAAAGAACACCTCACATGGTCAGATAATTGTACGGTGTGGTTCAAAAATGCTCGAATGTTCTATTGGTTAGGTAGGATTCACAAAGAACTTAATGTCCAACATATATGGAGTTTTTTTGAAGCTGGGCATGGTAAAGGAGAACATGATGGCGCTGGTGCGTGTGTCAAAATAATTCTTGCTAGAGAACAATTAAAATTTGAAGATGCAGTAAAATTTAAAGATGCACGTGGGATTGTCGATTGGTGTAATACAATATTATCTACACCTAGTTTGAGTGAGTACTCTAGAGTTCATCAATTCTTTTGGTTGGTTGAAGAAGATAACATTGTACCTAGAGTTGATTGTGAGACAATTAGTGGATCTACTAAATGGCATTCGTTTAGGAGTTTGACAACAAGCACATGGACTATCTGGACAAGGGAGCTTGCATGTTTTTTCTAGTTTTGCATCTCAGGAGATTGGGAAGCATGTGAAAATACAGAATGGGTTGAAAAGTGGGAACAAAGATCGTTGACACCTTCACAAGCACATGATCAATATGAAAGAACTATTGAAGAAAATGATCAAGTGTTTGCATCTGAAGACTATGACCGTGTTTCAGACCTTGTACAAGAAGGTAATTTAAGTCAATTTATTTCATTTAATTTCGCTTTATTAAGTTATTTTGTAATACTAATTTTTATATATTGATATGTGCAAGTTATTAAATCAATTTTTTTTTGTAGGACATGTGTATGCTGTTGTTGCACCTGAGGGGAATGAAGAGAAAACAAAATATTGGTTGGCTCATTGTGTGGAGAGTAAACATAAGTTAATATCACTTCGAGAAGATGATGATGGCTATCATTATCCAATAGGTACCATGATCCCCTTAAGAAAATTTTGATAACAATTTTTTTGATCCCCTTAAGAAATATTTGAGAACTTATATGATGATTGTTTTCATATTTTCCAATAGGATCGGTTGTGGTTTTTGGCACCTAGCTATGGAAATACCTAGCAAGGAAGAATGGTCTACATGCATTCGAAGATTATGAACCGCATAAAAAAATTATACATTATTCACATTTGGTGGTGGCAACAAATATAAAACTAGATCGGTATCGTGGAAGACCTGCAAATAAAGTGTTATGGAAAATTTCTATGGAAGAGCATGAGACAATCATAGATACATTGCAAAAAAGAGAGGATGCAGATGGTACAATGGAATAAGTAAATACAGGTAAATATAGTTTAAGTTTTATATTGTCTTTTTAAATAGAGGTAATTATTAGTAAAAATATATTTAAATACATGTTTTGATTACATATTGATATTGCTTGTACATTAATATTTTAAATTGGTTTATTATCCTTTTTTTGTATCCTTAAGCCATCATTGCATTGATCTCATACTTTGAAAAAAAAAGGAGAGGATGCATGGATTCAACCTACATACGTGTGGAATACTTTTAAATGCAGGTACTTGAGTTGTGTACATATAGTTAGTTTTATATAAGTTAAATTATGTATGTTTCGATGATTTCATTGATATTGCTTGTACCTTTTTGACATTAGGTGGTGTGAAGACCTAGTACATTCTGGGCACGAGTTTGAGATGTTCTTGAGATGGCATATCCAAATTTTGTAAACATTGTTTTGAGATGACATAAATGTACATATATGTCCTTGTATGTCTTAAAATCACTAAATTTCATGCATACATTATTGTTAAATCAATTATATCTTTAAGATGTTGTATTATGACCCCTTAAGACATTCCCTTAAGACATTGTATTGTGACCCCTTAAGACATTGTATTATGACCCCTTAAGGCATCCCCTTGAGACATTGTATTATGAACCATTAATATATTGTATTATGAACCCTTAATACATTCTATTATGAACCCTTAAGACATCCCCTTAAGACGTTCTATTATGAACCCTTAAGACATCCTTTTAAGGTGTTCTATTATTAACCCTTAAGACATCCCCTAAAGACGTCATAAATTATAATTTATTGACTAATTATTGATTGACGTGAATTGAATAAGTTCATTGACTAATTATAGCTAATTATTGAATGTACATATCATGTAAGAGATCACTAAATTTGTAAACTATAAATATTAAAATGTCCTATTAATTTCAACTTTAATTTCATATTTATATTTAATTTCACATTAATGTCCTATATTAATATCTTGACTATGAACATAAAATGCATAAATGTATATGTGTAAATTAAAATTTCAAACAATAATAAAGTCCATAATTTATGTAAATATATTAAGTGCATAAAAAAATGTCCATCATAGTACAACCCATGAACTAAAGTCCAACTAAGTACTCAAGAACCATGAATTATAAAGTCCAATAGAGTACGTGACAAACCAAAAATGTATAGTCCACAAAATAAACAAATATAACCCACAAAATCATGTTTCTAGGTCATGTATTGTTTCTATAATCAAGAGACCTCTTCATGCCATGCGGACTATGCAGATGACCTGAAACACTCTCTACAAGAGAAATATGAAATCATATGTAAGACAATGAAAAACAATTTAATGACAATTTAATTTATAATTCATCATATTAAAATTAAATTACCATCATATCTGGGTTTGGATGCTCTACTGCACCTGAAGCAACCTCTACATTCTCTGAATTAATCTACACAAACAAAACAAAAAAAGTTGAGATTAGATGCACAAGTCTACAATTAAATTTTTTTTAATTGAAATTAATTCATAATTTATCATATTTTAATTGTACCATATCCATAGGTTGTGCACCCTCTTCTATAGGACATGTTTGTACATTCTCAACTACTAGATGTGTCACATGCTATAAAAGAAAAAGAATTTAAAACATGTATTGGCTCAAATTATATTAATATTCAATTTGAAATTTAAAATTATTTAGTTATATATTCACAATATATAATTTATAATTAAATTTAAATATAATAAAAATTTTAAATTACCATTTGATCTGGAGCCTGCTCCACATGCCCTCTTGGAGGTGTAACTATGTCTAGGTCAGGGCTGAAAGTCACACTAACAAAGTCCTACAAGATCAAAGTTAAAGCATGTACATACTTAAATTAGGTAAATATATATATATTCAGGTTTGCACATTTTGTGTAGAAATTTATTTAAACAACCTGAAAATCAGAGGCCTCACGAGTAACCACATAATCTAATGTTTTCCCGATGCCCATTTTGATTGTGGTATCAACCTAGATAGACATGTAGACACATGTAACACAAGCTTATAATATTTTCAAGTGTACATGCACATTTCATATATACAGTGAATTAAAAATTCATAATTGTAACTATACTAATGTAAGTTAAACAATTTACAATATAAATGTACTTGCCCCTGGTCTATGATGGTCGATAGTGGAGGAGTGCTTGATAACCCCTCAGGTGGAATTGACGTGGAAGCCGATTGACTCGCCTAAACCAATATTAATATTTCAAACATATATGTTATTCTATTATAAATTTAAAACTCAAGTTAAAAATCATTTCATTTATAATTTAAAAAAATGAAATCAAAATACCCCATAAGGGTTGCCGATTAGGAATGTTGTCAATGTATGTACTCGTGGAATGAATGATTGCCCCATCATTACTATAGTCTATACACCAAACAGTTTGATTGTTAAAATGTATTGCAAACTTTACTTTGATATATACATTCATCAAAATTCTTATGAAATGAATGTGTAGATGCATATTTTTACCTGTGTACTGGTGTCCTTAGGATGTTCGCCTCTTGTAAGAAACTCTACAAATGAATTGGTGTGACCAAATGAACCACCAGAATCTCCACGTCCACCCGAACTAGGTGTGGCCTGATCAGGTCCATAGCATAGTTGATGGCAACTGGTACATACATGTGGGATGGGCCTCGACACTCCTGAAGTGGTACTCGGACTAGCTCCATAGAACACTCCTCCATCATAATCTCTATGCTCCCCACCCGCTATCGCAAAAGCATGCTGATCAAGGTCTCCCGCGAGTGTACTAAGGGAACCTAATGTCAAGAGCATAGATTGATGATGCATAGGTGTAGGAACAGGAGGACCAAGAGCAACAACAAGAGGTTATGCATGCACAAGGTGTTGAGGATCAACCCTTGCCCCTAACCTCTGTTGTGGCATGCTGCCACCAACACCCTGAAATGATTTAAAATCAAAATAATTGGGCTTGTGCCCCATAACAAACTCTACATATAATTTTCTCAAAAAATACAATGGGCACTCCCAATTAGCATGTGGGGGACTATCAAAAACCATATACCATCGATCCCAAAAATGTGCACTCATCTATGGATGTATGCACCACCTCATGGATATTCTAGATTTGTTGGTAGGAATGGGTTGTCAAGTAACGGGGTCGAGAAAGTAGGGGGCTTGGTGGGATTTCGTTATTTTAAGGTCTAATATTTCTTTATAAGAGAGACCATCAGCATAAAATTGTCTCATTTTTTCTCTATCTCGTCTATGCCTATCTAGATCAGAATTAATGGTCCTGATGGCATCCACAACGTTTTGCATTGCAGATGAAAAATGTCTAACATGGGGTGGAATCAATGCTTGACTCTGGATAGCATTGATTTGATTTTGTATTGATCCAACCTGATCATTTATGCATGCTCGTAAGTGAGCCTCATCAGATGCAATAGGTTGTGGAGGGGGAGGTGGAGGTGGAGGTGGAGGTGGCTGAGCTGGTGGATTGATGATATCATCAATATTAAAATCATCCATGATATGAGATATAAGTGTGCACCTGCATTAAATTATACTAAATTAACATACAAACTTAAAAAATTACAAGAAATAGTAAATTTGAAACACACATGCAAATTTGTTTAAATATGATACATGCATACATATACATTGATTGAACTTGATCAAGTAAACTATGTACATACATTTAAAATAAAAAAATACCATGCATTTAACATACATACATTTAAAATAAAAAATACCATGCATAATTTGCATGCATACATCATTAAAGTAAACTATGTACATACAAATTTCAAAATTTAACAACTATATGTGCAATTTTAATACATGTGTACATAGTAAACAATAAAATTGATATATTCACAAAAATCTCATTTTATGTCTAACACATGTATATATATCCATCTAGCACCATCCATCTAAAAATATCCATCTAGAACCAAAATCATAAATTCACATCACACAAAATATCCATCGTTCACTAAATTCATCACACAAAATATCCATCTAGAACCAAAATCATAAATTCACATCACACAAAATATCCATCATTCACCAAATTCATCACACAAAATATCCATCATTCACCAAATTCATAAATTCATAACTATTTAAGATCATTGTCTTAATTAAAAAACTATTGTGGCTTTCTACTACATCTCTTCATTTATTTGCGTTTTTCCTTTTCAAAATAAGAAGTTCTCCTCTCCTCTAGCCATTGTCGATGCTCATCTAAGATCCCATCCATAGCCCTGACAACATCAACAATGGTTTGCATCCTAGATGCAATCATCCTCATAGGTGGTGCGGCAAATTATTAATTTTGAATAATGTTAATTTGATCTTGGATGGTTCTAACATTGGAATTGATCCGTGCTTGCAAGCGAGCACCATCGATTTCAGGTGGTGGAGGTGGGGGGTTATGAGGTGGAGTGGGTGGAGGTGGAGGTGAAGGTGGTGGAGATGGAGGGCATGGAGGTTGATTGCATATATTATTGAATCGATCCATGTGATATCTAGAAGATATGAGTGGACCTACATTAGATTTGTAATTTCAAAATGTAAGATACATGTTTAGGATTTATACCCTTAAACCATTCAATATAAATGGCCTAATTGAATACATATGATAAAATAAAATTTTAAGCCTCATTTATGTTTAAGGAAAGTTACTTGAATGAAAATAGAATTAACTATTAATATTAGACAATTTATGAATGTTATAGGGTTTACGGTTTAGAGTTTAACATAGATCCCCTTAAGCCATCCTACCACCCTAAACCGTAAATTAATCAACCTAGATCATGACAAAATAACATGGCTTAAGGGAATAAAATTTGGTGGAGTTGCCTAAGGCAACCAAATTTGATTTTAAGGTCCTAAGACAAAATGAATGTTTTAGTGAAGAACATTTTCTTGTGGAACAAGTGATTGAGATAGGTCTTGTTTCAAATATCATTCATATTATAATCTTGCACAATCTTGTTATTGTTAAATTTGGTTGCCTAGTTTATGAATATTTTTTTATTTTATGAATAGATTGACTATTTCCGTAATAGAAACACATAATTATGTGTGATTAAGATTGAGTTTGATGTATATTTTAACTGGATTTTTTTTTA
This sequence comes from Sequoiadendron giganteum, assembly GCA_007115665.2. Taxonomy (NCBI): domain Eukaryota; kingdom Viridiplantae; phylum Streptophyta; class Pinopsida; order Cupressales; family Cupressaceae; genus Sequoiadendron; species Sequoiadendron giganteum. Next base: position 826,030,727 of record CM021102.1, read on the forward strand.
ATTGAATATAAGATTATTTTATTTAATATTTTTTTCATTAATATTGAACTCACTTAAATGAATTTTATGATATAAAACATGTATAATATAAAATTAGTTAATGTTGAATTGAAAGTATTTTATTTTAGATTGTTTGTAATTGAAAGAACCTAAAAGAGCTTAGAAAACAAAAATATTTAGATTATTTAGTGTCTAGGTAACTGGTGCAAAAATTTAAATCCTAGACCAATAGTCTAAGTACATATGGTAAATCCTAAACCATGGATTTAATCATTAAAATTTAAAAATTTAAATTCAAAATTTTCCATCCCTCACACATTTACTAAAACATTATGAGCCAACTGAACTTTCTTAGTATTCAAAGGAATTCAATTGTCTTTATTTTATTATTTAATTACACTTGATCATTATTCACAAAAGGTTTCATCGAAATACCACATTTCTTCTTAAGTAGTTCAACTTCAATTCAAGAACCCTATGTCCCTAGATGAAGCTAGATTTTCAATTTAATCCTCACTTAAGGTTTTGAATAGACCCTAGATGAAGTTAGATTTAGAATAGACTGATTATTTGACCTAAAATTAATTATCAAAATTCATATAAAAGATAGTTCTAAATGAAAATTCATATAGCAATAATTAACTCATTTCACAAAAAATGGAAAGTTTTTCTAATCTAATTATAATTTGACATTGAAACTAAAATTTAACATATCATTTTATCCATACAATGTAAATCAAATTTAAAACATTTAAGCAATGCAAAAGAATTAAAATAGTTGATGGCAAATTTTCAGTTTATTTCAATTTCTAGGGTTTTGAAATGTAATTTTTTTGTTTCGTTTCAATTTCTAGGGTTTTGAAATGCAATTTTTTTTGTTTCGTTTCAATTAGGGTTTTGAAATGCAATTTTTTTGTTTCGTTTCAATTTCTAGGGTTTTGAAATGCAATTTTTTTGTTTCGTTTCAATTAGGGTTTTGAAATATATATATATATATATATATATATATATTTTTCATCAAATAATTCAAGTTTCAAAAGTTAAATTTTGTTTCTAAAATACAATTCAAGTTTTTTTTTTTGTTTCTATTGAAAATTTTCACAATTTGATGTTATTTTTAATCTATTTCTAAAATTTCTTATTTCAAAAATAACATGAAATAAAATGCAAATAAAATTTGAAATAAACATGCTAGAAATAGTAAATTTAACAACCATTTCAATTTCAAATGTAAAAATGCAAAAAAGAGAGGAAGAATGCGGG